>ML827229.1:7718-29857 GCA_009831015.1 Picea engelmannii | reverse complement strand
ATATTGTTGTTAAATATATGGTTCTATTCTCGTTTAAATTCTTGGTTTTAATATGCTGTTTAATATTCTGGTTTTAAATGTTGTCGTTTTAATATAGGGTTCTCTTCTCGTGATAATGTTGTTTTAATATTATCGTTGTAATATTATGGGTTCATATTGTGGTTTAATATTAAGGGGTGTAATATTAGGGTGTAATATTATGGTAAATATTATGGTTTAATATTAAGCGGTATAATATTAAGTGGTTAATATTGTGGTTTAATTTTATGGTTTATATGGTGGTTTAATATTATGTTTAAGATTATGGGTTAATACTATGTGGTTAATATTTTGGTTTAATATTGTGGTTTAATTTTATGGTTTATATGGTGGTTTAATATTGTGGTTAATATTATAGTTTTAATATTTTGGTTTTAATATTATCATTTATTATCAGGGCTTTAATGTTGTTGTGTTAATATTTTGGTTTTAATACTATAGTTTTAATATTATGGTTCAATTGTAATTGTCGATTTATGGTAACGATATTATGATTCCATTGTTGATGGTAACAATTTAAGTGAAGGTTATTATCATTTTAATTGCAATGTTATGGTATTCTAGAAAGCAAAGATATGATGGTGTTATGGTGAATTCATGGTAATCGCAATATGATGGATGACCCATAAAAGGTAGGGTCTGTGAATCCAAGTGAAATCAATTATTATAATTCGGTAAACGGGGATTGCAGTTAACTAATCGTACATTATTTAAGGTTGGACAACTCATCGATTAATAAATTTTAAATGGAGTAATGGGTCTGTAAATTGTCAGTGAGTCTTATTCATGGATTGTCAATGTCGGAGTCCTTCTTACTTGCGCCTTCCTGGAGGACGTTTGTTCACATGAGGTCGTAATCACCTTATTACTTGGTCAGTTTTGTCGGGCGGGATGTAGACACCCCAGGTAGCCTTAGGAGATATGCTTGCATGTGTGATTATTTCATGTAAAGAATCCAATGCCGTATCAAGAGTCTCGGGCCCTTTAAAGGCAGGGTTTCCACTCTTGCGACACACCTGATGGATATTACTAGTTTCTGCCTGAGGAGTCGGCCAGGAGCCTATCTAACCTTGTCTCTCTCTGCAGCAGAGAATTAAGATTAAACGCCCTGCTTTCCTGTGCAGAAATAGTAAAATCTACTACTATGGATTCTTCCTTCTGTGTTCGTACTGTGCATAACCCAGTATGTCGTTAAATGTTTGTGTTGTGAGCCTAATATCTATGATCGTTAATGCTTGTTGTTATTGTTGAGAATCTTGTGTCTTCTTGTGGTTCTCATCGTGGTTGCGTCTTGTTAGTCATCGGGTGGCGTCGTAGAGTCCAGTGTGTCTATTTATTATCTACACGCGCGCACACACTTTTAACAAAAAAAAAAAATGCACCTGTTGTCAGAGTTGTTTTCATAACGAGGAGGGTCGTTACAATCTAGTATATCTTCATTAATTCATAGTTAGTTATTTTATTTTCGTAATTTACATTAGATCTCTTTATCAGCTAAAAGAATCATTAAACCTGTCACGAGTAGTTATTCCAAACGGCTTGGGTTATTTAGACAACCTCGGACCAGACTATTCTCTTCCAATTGATAGTATGTCATAAATGCCCATCAATAAATAATGCTAGAAGGAGGGCGAGGTAACTTTGATGATTAAATGTTTTATCCCTCATCCCGTCATAATTCTAGATTTATAAATTCTTCTTTTATGTCATCTTGAAATGCACTAGAAGGCAAGCCAGACTGACAAGCTAGCCTTGCAGAGTATTTATTTCGAATGTATCTAATCTCTCGTGGCTCTTTCCCAAACCACTGTGTTGGACCATGATTTCCATTTCTCATTACCTATTATTCCCAACAAGACAGTTTCTCGATTGTCCAAGCTCCCCTTTGATGGCGAGGGGAATGTATCGGCAAAAGACCATCTTAACAAGTTTTGGTGTAAGTGCATCAAGCATGATATTTCTGATTTAAAGGTTTTATGAAGATTGTTCGCTTTTACTTTGAGGTGATGGATTAAACATTGGTTTGAGTCTTTTCCAGCATATTACATTGTTGATTGGTTTCAATTTGTAGAGGAATTTTTAGATGCCTTTGAAATTTATGATTACAATCGATTATGTGAAGAATTTCAATCTCTACTAATCAATGATGATTCATCTCCATAAGTCTTTTTCAACCGGCATCTATCATGTTCTCTATAAATTTCATCTTTATGACATGTCATTTATACTAAATCTCATCTCTGATGTTTGCACCCCTTTCCTCAAACCATATTCAATCACGAATGATGAATCGGTTACAAATCCTAAACAAGATGAATTTTAATTGCAGGATGAGAGAAATCCATCATAAAATCTTGAACACACAAGGGAGGTAGAATCTATTGAAAATGTTCTCACTGACAATCAAACTATTTTTTACTCTGAACCATTGCATCTTCAATCCTCAACTATCGTGAAGTGAGATTTTATTGTGGGTCTAGGTATATGTCCATATTCTTCTAAATCTTGCTCTAATTAGTACTTAGATTCAAATATTGAAGAACGCTTAGGTGATGCAAATGATCTTAAGAATTCTAACATTCCAATGAAACAGATTAGAGATGTAGATCTACAATTGGAAGAATAAACCTTAAACCTTCATCCATAAATTATACCTTGTCCATAGGACAAATTAAATGTTTGTCATGAAATTTTTGAATTATCTATCATACAAGAATCAAATTTAGATTTTCATATTATGTTGAAGGATTTATCACCCAAACAGAGTGAAAGTATTAAGTCAAGTGAAGAGGAATGTCTTGAGAATACCATTGTTAATTATCATAGCTCAAGAGAATCTTTTCATGTTCTCATTTCTAATTCATTTTACTCCTTATATACTAATCTCTTCTTAGATTTTGGTGTACATGATATTTTACCCACAGTGTCTTACTCTTTTCCATCACAATCTGATCTTTTTGATATGCCAAGATTTGGTGAAATTAACTTCAAACATAACATTTATGAAGTCATATTTGACGCTCTTTCACTTTCATCACTCGCATGGGAAAAATACATTTTTCAAAATGATTTTACATGATTTATTTTTGAAAAAGACAATGCACTCATTCTTATGGAGATCAAATATTCTACATTTCATATTCATTCTTTGATTAGTTCAAATTTTACTAATTATGCTTCATGTTTTGAAATGATCCATCTCATCAAAGGAAGCGTTCAAACCAGTAATCCAATTGATGTCATGAATCCTCTTATGATGTGTTCCCCATTGACATATCTAGTTTGTTGAATTCATAGTTTGCATTCTAATTTTTATGATAGGATTTTAGAATGGCTTGAGGATTCATATTTAAAAAATCTTCAAAATAAATATAAAGTTGCGCTTTCTTTGTTTCTACCTAAATATATAGGAGGTAAGCATGACATGATTTTTTTTGGTCCCCCATGTGAAGAAATTGATGAACACATGGATAATTGTCAGAGGGATGGGGCACTTCGGCCTTGGCCAGTGGCTATGTCAGGTCCCCATAATATTGACAAGTTTTCCAAACTCACTTACATTACTCCATGCCATTATGACCCATATCATGACAACATGGCAGAAGGGTTGGAGGATTCATGCATACATAATGTTCAAGGGAATGGTAAGTTCATGCTTGCTTTGTTTTTAAATGATGATTATAAAGGTAAGTATGATGTATTTTTGACATATTTCACTACACTTTCATTCTTGTTACTAATATTCAATTTTGTTTTCATTGCAGGATTGGATTTACTCCAATGGTTACATTGGAAGCATGACTTTACTTAGTATTTCGATTTGTTTAGTAGTTAGAGTAGGTTTCCTTTAGTTTTGTCTCTCAATGTTTCTTTTTGTAGCAATGCAGCTATGAACACAAGTGGGTACACCAATAAAACCATAATATGAATGTTGTCAGGGAAGTACACTTTAATCCTTTTATCTATGATTTTCGTTGAATGTTTCTTTTCAAAAACACATTATCATCATCGAAATTTTAAAATGGAAAGTAAAGATATAATTCAATTTGAACCATCAATTGACCTAAATTAAACCCTGACCCAAGGTGCCACGAGTAGGAATGCACTCATCTTAATATGAATTTTTATGTTTTCTTTAATCTCTGAATAAACTCACATCTCATGAAATGTTATCTTAAGCAAAGAACCTTCCCATACATGAGACTATATATGATTTAGTTTTTCATTTGTTTTACAATGGGATATTAGTGGATCCAAAATCTTGAGATTATCTTTGGCCAAAATCATTTTCTGAAAGTGTGCTTTCATTGTTTTGATTTGTTTGTTTCGATGTACTTCTAATTTTGATTTCTTTCAATAAAAGCTGATTTTCTTTATTGAATACTCTTTCTTTTCTATTTTTGAGTGAGTCTTTTCTTTATTGTTTGTCTATATTTCTGGTTCACTAACTCGCTTGTTTGAAACTTATCACCATATGGAAATAATATTCAAAATATTATACCACCTGCTGGTCTTCAAATAACCTGAGATAGTCCAAATCTGGTCTTGAAATAAGATTTATCTCAACTCTATTAGACATTTTTTTTTATTGTTACCATTCTTATTTCCCTTAAACATTCTTGTAACGAATTTTCTCTAAAATTTTGAGTGATCTATGGTTATCATGGATATTATAAGACTTTTTACGCCATCCTAGTACTTAAGGAAGAATCTATTTTTGCTTCCCCATTTTCTAGATAATCTCTTTTTCAGAGAATAAAATCAAATTTCTTGATTGGATCACATGTGAGCTTGAAATAATGAAGCATAAAGTTTCTAATTGAGAGTTGGAAGGTCTCATCCTGAGTCGATCCATCATGACCATAGGAAGTTTACAGAAGTGACATTACCATTTCTGGTCACCAAGCCAGGGTAATGGCATTCAGTCTTCTCAAAAGAAGGACAAGAGGTCTCATCATGAGCTGACTTGCACACCTCCATGGATTTTTATGGATGATGTTGCTTGCTAACTAGTCACCAAGATGGAGCAATGAATTTTAGTTAGTCACCAAAATGCTATAAGAATAAAGCTTAATAATTCAAGGAATGATCCATCACATGTGATTAAACTATTGGATGGGATTAAGGAGATCATATAGGTTAAAAGGAAACCCTATAAAGTCTATGAATGCATGTTGGTAGCAACAGACCTACCTATGGTATTGAAGTCCTTTTCTTAAAACTGTTATGACCCATTGGTGAAACAGTAGTTCAGATTTTAATTCTTTACAATATATTTCCCATCAATTCATGAACTATGGTAACATTAACCTATATATGTCTACAGAGATAATATCAATACTATATACACCAAAAAAGGGATTTTATTAAGGAAATTTGAAGATATGGCAGCTTAGTACCTCTTACTACAATTCCTCATAATGATATGTTTTGAATCAATGCACAGATAAATTTGTCACCCAATGAGTCGTCATTTTTTAGCTTCCCGCAACAACCCCCTTCTTTTTCTTTAATCAAAATCTAGTGTCCCTCTAAATTTTACTTGTATTCTTTGTTTGTTTCCCTTTAACTTGATTGGATTGGCATCGGTTTTCTTTGTTTCAAGGTTGGTTTGAGTTTATATTCTTTTCTTTTGTTTGGTTTGAATTTCATGAAATTTAAATGCCATTTTGTTTTGTTTTCTACAAAGTTTTGATGTTCATGGACGAGCTTCATAATTTGGGAGTTTGTTATTGCCTCTTCCTTATTGAATTTATTTGCTATGGGAGTGGCTTGGTTGAAGACATGGATTAATAACAATGATTTTATAGGAATAAATCTTATTGTGACACATATTTTCTATGACATTTGCCCACATTTGATCAAATTTGAATGAAGGAGAGATGAGCATAAACATATTAATTTTAACAAAAACATTAATTTTTATCAATTATTTACTTTAGTTTAAATTATAACTATGTTTTTGTCTTTTTCTCATTAGCAAGTTTGACTATTCTGAATAATGGGTTCAATACTTCATCAAATAATATCTTGGTTGGTTTCTCAGTTTCACAAAATCATTTAGTAGGTTTAATTTTTATATTGAGGTTATTAAATTGGTTTATTTTTGTTTCACGGGTTTCTATTATCAGATATTTGGCATGGATCTGATCACGGATTGATTTTCGTATCTAAATACGTTCAATATAATTGATCCAAAAATAACATTGAATTGTTGCAAAAAAATTATGAGCAACAACACATAAGATTTGGAAATGCATTCAAGAACATACAGACGATTTTGCTAGACTGGTTGTAGCCAAACCATGAGGAATCTCAAGAAACGACTGAAAACCCATCTGCAGAATGGAACCATTTAGCTTACTTGAGAGATTTTTCCCGAACAAATGTGCAATTCGAGAGATATTTTGGTCTCTTTCAGAGGAAAATTTCATGTTGCAGAAATTGTTAGTGACATCCAGACTGTTCATTCATTGCATAAATATATGAGAAAGTTTAGAGCCAAAGAGGTGGAGATTGAAGAAATACAGAGGAGGATTTTATTATTTATTTTGTATATTATTTATTTTGTAAACTTTTTCTTTTCAAATGGAGTAATAGATGGTTGAATTTTTTGGGAGAATGGACGAGTATTTTCGAAGAAGAATATGAAATTCCAGATTGCTTAATGAATTTTGTCGTGTGAGTAAAAGGGTTTTGTTTTCATTATAATATCTTTGATTATGGTTCATATTCTTTGAGTAATTAATTATGCATTCATTTAAATTAACTTTAGTCTATTTTATCAATACATGGTTAATTTTTATCATTTATGTATTAATTTTGCCAATCTTTCATATTCTATTATCCCAATTATCTTGGTCTTGGTGATTGTATTATTTTGATACAAATCTTGTATTATATTGAGTTTATTCAAGTAATTCAGATTTGTAAATATATAATTTTTCAATTCAGATTTTTCTTATTGTCAACTAGTTTATTATATCTTCACTAAGAATCAAGTTTTGAAAGTTGTTCTTTTTTCATTTTAAATAAGATTTAAATTGTCCATCAAAATGATTTTCGTCCTGACACTATCACAATCTTATAATTATACAACCTTATGCTATAGATTTCTCTTATTAGATAGGTTGTTGGACCAACATTATACAGGAAGGCACAACCAAAATTTCTCTTTAAATATTGACCAGTCATACATTAATGATTTTCTATTTGTTTTCATTTATATTTTGTGAATGTAAATTAACACTTAAGCTTAAATAATTTGTTTATTTAAGTTAAAACATTATTATTTACATTCATTTATTTTCTTTTTTTTTAGTTTCAAGGTTAAAATTAGATTAGTAGTATGTTCTAGATCTATTAAATTTTTCCTTATATTTGGTTCTCTTGTACAACCTTAGTTTACAAGATTTCTCGTAAATCTTACATCTGTTTATTTGTATATGTTGTATATAAAAGTGAGAATAATGAATGCATATAGTAGATATTCATTAATGTATAGTTAGTTATTTTATTTTTGTAATTTAGATTATATCCCTTTATCGGCTAAGAGAGTCGTTAAACCCGTCATGGGTAGTTATTCCAAACGTCTTGGATTGTAACAACCCCTTCTTCATGACTACGGGCGAAGAAAATATTATTATTTTTTTTTATTGAATGAAAGGAAAGATGGTGACGAAAACAATAGTTAACCACACAACTGACGACAAACACAAGCACACAGTCTAGGCAACATGCTACTATGACTCCACGCACTGGCATAAGAGCAACAGGGTGAAGCATGCATAAAACAACAAGGAGAAATGACTACCCTCCTGGCGCAAACAAGATCACACCTACAAGCTAAGGGACAACATCCCCCTCCTGAAAAACAACCTCGATGACCAAAGAATAGAGCCTCAAGGCATGCGGACCAACGCATTAAGGAATTATATCCATGCGCCAAGAAACCTACAATGCTCAACAACACTCACATAGAAGGCACCGACTCCAGTCAAGTTATCGTTCGCTGCTATCCAATACGGCGCGTCATGATCCCCTCATCAGGAATCATGCCATCCCTAGGTGGTAGATGTGGCAACAACCCTGGCTCTACCTAACCTATCTGAACCAAGGACTTAAGATGAAATCAACGTGCTAAGGGCTGAAATAACTAATAAGAATACTACACCTACGCCCCCAAGAAAGAGGTAGACAAGATGCACGAATACGACGATCAACAGATGCGCAATCCAATAAATGATGTGGCGACATCCAAGAAGCCCTAAGGTTAAGTAAGAGGTCTAGGCGTGAAGGGTAGACTATTGTAAGGTTACTAAAGACTTAAACTTTATCAAGGATGAACTAAACAGAACTCAACAAAACGACATGCTTTCCCTCATGGTAGGTGTCTAATAAGTAAGTGAACTACTCATCCTTTAAAAGTGATCATGCATTGCTTCATTATCTAAACAACAAAGTTGTCCTAAAAGTCAAGTCCTAAATAATCCACATATGGGAAGATGATATATCCCTTAAATATTTGAGTACACTTGACTTAGTTTAAGGTGATTATTCACATTACCTATTCAAGTTTGACCAATTAATTAGGTGATTGATGGAAAATTGGTCATCATTAATGGGGTTGGATATCATCCATGTAATTATTATCTAAATTACCCTAAACTACTTTAATGGAAATATATGTATGTTTTAGGTAGTGATATCACATTATCATGCAAGTTGAGTTCCCAATCTACATAACTACACAACAACTACTAGTAGGAATCACCAGGATATTATGAGTAAAGATCAATAATGTCATCTAGTAGAAGCTAGATTGGGTAATATCAAAGGACAAAAGAAATATAAATATCAAGCTAATTAATATGCGAATTGAAAAAATATAATCTAACCATACAAAGTGTGTTAATGAATTAATTATTAACTCTATAACCATCAACACAATTAAAACAACACTACAGGGAGAATAACTTCAATCAAATTGGGAACCAAACATTAGAGAAATTCTAAAGTGTACATATATCACTAGAACCAGGATTAAGCCACAAAGAATGGTGGTGATTAGAGGTGATGTGGAGTATTATTAAGAATTAGGTAATGAGAATGATTTTATAGAGCTCATTCTTGCAAACAATTGCAATAATTTAATATTCAAATGCAGCCATCTACTGCAGCCACCAAATTCGCTGGTAATAGTAAAAAAAAATTGCATTAGTAATTAAAAGCAATGATATTACACCACAGTCACCAAATTCATTGGCAATAGTAAATAAAATCACAGTAGTAATTAAAAGTAGTGTTGTTACACAACAGTAACCAAATTTATGCCATAGATAGTGCCATCAAGAATGCAATACGAAATTACAGGCACAAACTCGCTGCAAGAAGGAAAAATAAGGAAGCTGCTGGCATTGGGGGTTCATCAATTAAAACAGAGGTAGCTCATGAGGGAGTGAGGAAGACGCATAGATAAGTGGCAAGTATCCCAACAAAATAAAAATGAATGCAGACTTAAAAGTATGGAAAATCATCAGTTATACTCCAGGCATCGATTGGGTCTTTAAGGAGGGAAAACGCCCAACAAAATAAAAATGAAAAGTTGTCTGAAGAAGTGAAAATTCGCCAGTTAAACACCCAGGCAATGATTCTGTCCTTCTAGGTGGTAATTTTCCCAGCAATAAAAAAAAAATGCTGACTCAAGAAGGGGGAAAATCGCCTTCCAATAATTTATATGCATAAGAAGGAAAGGAAATCGCAGTCCAAACAATGTGAGGGCATGTCAACAAAAGGACGATGCACTTCCAATCATCTTCAAAAATTTAAAGAGAAGAGGTAAAAACATAGAGAGAAATGATATCATTAAAACCAACACGGATTTGAGTCACAGGGAGGTATCGCTATGCAGTTTTAAGTTATATAGGAATAAGTAAAAACGCAGAATTACATTCATCCAACAACTTATATAAAAACGCAGATTTAAATGTATCCATCACGCATAAAAATTTAGAGTTAAATTCATCCAACAACTATTATAAAAATGTAGATTTAAATGTATCCATCATTCATAAAAACACAGAGTTAAATTCATCCAACAACTTTTATAAAAACGAAGATTTAAATGTATCTGACGATATTTAAAAACACAGAGCTAAAGAAAACTTCATAGTCGATAAAAAATTTCACGGTTACTTAAACGCATCAAGGTGGAATACTAACAATCAGCCAAGGACAACAACAGAGGTATACGACTGACAGGAACGTCATTTTATCATCATCCATGCACAGAAAAGAAGGGCGTTGAGATCAATAAGTCTATTAACGTCGAAGTGACGACCATAGATCAGGCTCCTGGCCGACTTCTCAGGTGAAGAATGATCAACTAGGAATGAAAGGAAAAAACAACCACAATCATCACAAATCAATACACCAAAGGGTGGTCAAAACATGTCGGGAATCGAAGTCCATGGGAGTCAATCAATCATCGAGCTAAAGTCTAGGGAAAAATTTAGTCATCAACTAGAATGCTAAGACAATCATTTTCCCTACCAAATTAAACATGCAGATCTAAAAGAGTAAATCATAATAACAATCTACCATGCAAAACTAAATAAAGAGGATCATTGCCCAATCACCCACTCCGAGTTTATGTCACGTGCGCTTCGTGCAAATCCCACTTGTCGACTGATGAGATTTCATCGGTACCTCCCATCCAACGCTAGGGGTACTCTTCTTCCCCCTTAGCCCCCCGAGCAGCAAAGGGGCCATAAACACTATCCATAGAATCAACTAGTTTCCAACTCACCTCCAAAGGATGAGCTACCACTCCTCACCAAGATGGGTATCCCAACTCCCACAAGCTAAGTCAATCAAGTATATATTTATGCAACGTAACGTTACACAAAATAGAAGAGATCCTCTTCCTCCTCCTCCCTCCTTTATATAGATTTTCTAACTCAGTTACTTTCCCAAAATCCCTTTTAATTTATTCTTCATTAATTTAATTCATAATAATCCTCCTCCTACAAGTGTCACTCATCCCCTTCATTCCTCCAAAAACTAATTTCTTTAATTAATTAATTACCCTTATTTCCCTCACCCACCTAGAGTCACTCCTAGAATCGCTCCTAAGCGTCCCCAAATTCCCTTACAGGTTTTAATGACTTTCCCCGTTATTAATCTGCTAGTTTAGTTAAAATTAGAAAGTTTTTAAATGGTAGATACCTTACTAAGTTGGACTAACTGCTTTTTCCCTAGTGTTTCCCTTTTCTTTTATGGTTCCCACTTTTCCCTAGTTTCCTAATTATTTTAGATTTCCCCTTTTTCCCTTTTTAATTAAACTCAAAAAGGCATGTGCAAAAACTTACCCTTTTCCCCCTTTTTCCCCTTTTTCCCCGTTTCAATGAATTATATTTTTAATTAGCATAATAAAGTAAAACAATCATTTCCCCTTTTTAAGTTTTATCCCAAAATATTTTTATAAATCACTTTAATTTCTTACCCCCTTCTTGTCACAAGAATAATGAAGATTATCTTTATTTTTTATTTTTATATATGTTTATTTTTATTTTTATTATTTTTTTAAATAGGTAAATTTTACCACTAACAAAATTTAGACCTAGAGCTTATTTTCCTAGGCTGGGTGACATTTTTTTTAAGGGAAAGTTTTCAAATATTCCTTAACACTTTATTGTCCTAAATCCATCTAGGTTTATCCAATTATTAACTAACCAAGCGACGTGCCCTTCAGGATGCACTAGGTGCTCCAAGGGTGCCACTCACCTCTTTCTGTTTCTCTTAAGCGGCGTTCCCTTTAGGACGCACCACGTGCTCCAAGGGTACAACTCACCTCTTTCCATTTTTCTTGCACGACGTGCCCTTCAGGACACACCACGTGCTCCAAGGGTTCCACTCACCTCTTTCCATTTTTCTTTCCTGACGTTCCCTTCAAGACGCACCACGTGCTCCAAGCGTGCCACTCGCCTCTTTCCATTTTTCTTGTGTGACGTGCCCTTTAGGACGCACCATGCGCTCCAAGGGTGACACTTGCCTCTTGAATAACTTGGTAGACATCAAAAACACCTAGAGTCAATACTCCGCCATGTGATCTTGTGGGAGACTAAGGGCCTCTAAGGAATAAGGCCCTTGCCTTATTGCACACCCTTTAGAATCATCGTGAACGACTGTCGAGGTCTTCCCTCATGACATTGTGGGTCCTCTCGAACTAGGTAGTTGTTAACCTATAGTTCAAGCCATGACAAGAGTGCTAGTAGGTTTTGGCGGGACTATTGTCCACACCTCTCCCTCAACATCTATGGTAGTCAAGTGTGACCCCTCTACTCCACATGTGAGTCTGTTCGACAAGCTATCGTCAGCCTGCATAATCAACAAATCACGTTAGAAATATATCCATATCATATCATCTAATCATATGCACTAATATCACATATAAAACAATCAAAACCCATTAGTTCACTCCCCGACTCGATCCAAAGTCCAAGGGGTTCCATCGATGCCTCTACATCCTCGAGGTACAAAATCCCGCACACTCAGTAAAACCAAGTCAATAGCCCCTATCTATGTCAATGCAACAAAACAACATGACATCAACCCATAATGTCTCATAATCAAAATCACATGTTTTAATAGCATAATAATATGGATCACTTGCGAGCAAGTGTCCTCAAAGAATAAGTTCGCTCAGTGCGCAAGAGCGAGATGTTACATGGATTATTTAGAAAGCCTTTTATTGGACTATTCCCTTCCAGTTGACGGTGTGTCATAAATGCCTGTCAACAAACTTGTAACCAACCACTCTCACCACCCAATAATGTTGATCAGAACTACATTAGTGCACCCTGCCACCACCCTCACACACTATTTTCTTAAGTTATTTTTCATCCATTTGGGTCTAAAAGTAAAGACTATTTTGTCATAAGACTAAACATAACAGGCCACTTGTATTATTCAATTAAATATAAAACTTAATAAATAAAAAACTTTAAAATAAAACTTTAATAAATAAAAAACTTTAGCAAAACTTAAGTAAACTCTCTACAAAACTACATTGCTCCTTCTTTCAACAAAAACAATAATAATACTAATGATAAAGAAAATTTATGATAATAATAATGAGTAATAGTAATTATTAATTACAACCAAAACTACTCATTATCAATAATCAATAATTATTACTATCTATAGCTACCAAATTATCCATCGATTAGTTTTTTAAAAACTTTATATTCACTTTTTCTTTAAGATTTGCCTAGACCAGGACTAATAATCTTACAGTAAAGCTTCCCTATACACACAGACTATTCATATGTATTCACACAAAGGGTTGATAAGTTTTCTATCGGTCAATGATTGAAAATTGGAGAATGATGCACTCCATGTGCCAATATCTCTTATTGTGTGTGTGCTTTAAAATATGCGACTATTGAATTTCTAAATCCAGAACGAGCCCTTGGAAAACTGTGTTAAATTTCTAAATCCGAAACGAGCCCTTGGAAAACTGTGTTAAGAAATGGTTGGATAAATGTCACCCCAAAACTCATATAGGACACTCAAAGAAAAGGAGAAGAATCACTTCTCCTCTCCTCTCATCTACTCTTTGCAAATCAAAATGAATGGCGTTAATGACATGGGTGGTCTCAAACCGATGTCCATATACTTGGAAATAATGGAGTAAGAGTCAGTTGTAAGTGTTAGTTGACAGATTCAATAGCGTAATTAGAGTCTAGTTATATGTGGTGTTATGTAACCGACTAAGTAGAGTAGTTTCCTATATAATGATGTAATCAGTCCTCATTCAATAATATAGATTGTGATCTTTGCCTCACCTGTGTTGTGTCACCTAATTCTAAGTTGGTATCAGAGCAATATTGGATATCCAAGAGATCCCATCTCTCTAAGACGAGATCCAAGAGAAATATCTCGATTTGATTTTGAAAATTTAGTAGGGGCGTCGAGCGCTCCCCATGCAGTGTGAGAGGAGCATCGATCTCTCTTGCACTTATGAAATCTGAAGAAATCCTCTCCCTCATGGTCCCTTTGTACACATATGGAAGTTCTAGGGAACTCTCACATGCACACCCACTCTCGCTCAACATTATAGAGCTCCCCCCTCATCTCTCCTAAAGCACTAGCACTCCCCTATGCTGGTTTAAAGGGCGCCGGCCATTTTTTTCCATGGGAGTTGGAGTCCCACTTTTTGTTATTCATGAGGATGGGTGGAGGGAAAATTGACCTGTTTTTACAGGCCGTGAGTGAGTGAGGGTCAGAGGAGGTGCTATGTTTGGGAGTTAAAAAGCTTCGCGCGAGCTTGTGGTTTGATATCACTCCAACAACTCACATAATTTTTTCCGTATAAAGACCAAATCTGATTTTTGTTATTTACATTTTTTTTGGAAGTGTGAAAAGCGTGGAACTACAAAATTCAAAGGAAAGAAGATTGGGAGTCTATGAAAAATCATGGGAATCTCTCACATGTCACTACACAATCCCTTAAAAGGTCTGTGATCAGATTTATGAGTTTGAAGCATAAGTTTTTTTTTCTAGGATTGAAAAATTAATGCCACGATTTCTTATATGATGGAGGGGTTAAATTTTTCGATTGATTTATAAATCATGAATGGAGGATAAAGGATCATAAATCACAAAGGTGGATTTATGACTTAAAAAAAAAGAAAAAAAAATTAAGGAAAAGTTTTTTTTTAAGAAATTTATATGTTTTTTTTATACATGAAGTGTTAAGGTTTATGAGTTTGTGGTATGCCTAGAGTGGTGTTAATGTTTTATTATATTTTTTAATAAAAATAAGAGTCAATATAGAGATGTATCGGTGGATTCGAAGGTAGAGTGATGGAATGTTCAACACTTGACGAAAGTTGCATATTCTTGGTGATTCACTGTTGGCGATACAAGGATCCATTGTTTGGTTGGACAGGAAAACATTTGCAAAGATGGTGAATCCTCTTGCAGAGACCTACCTCAACGAAGCCAACAAGTTAGATGGCTCAAATTTCATTAACCGAAAATTCAAGATGCATACGTTCATAGAAGGATGTGGTTTCTGAACCATTGTGAAGGGAACTGAAGAGAAACCTGATGCGGCTATCGGTGCGACATCACCACATATATAAGAATGGGATAAGAGAAAAAACAATTCAAAGGTATTGTTGCACATTCCTGTTAAAGATAACATAATTCCGCATAATAGAGAAGCTATAACTTCTACTGAAACGTGGACAATGCTTAAATATTTGTATGAAACTAGCAATATGAATCACATTCTATTCCTGAAAACTAAATTTCTAGGCATTAATATGGATGGAAATGAATCTGTTAGTTCATTTTTGGGACGTATTAATGAGGCGAAAGACAAGCTAGGAAATATAGGGGAAACATTTTCCAGCACCGATCTTGTCACTATTACCTTAAATGGTGTGCTAGAATATTATCAATTGTTCATAACACACTAGTACATATGACCAAATTTGTGATGGTTTTTTGTTGCTATTGCCACACTTATCCGTCTCGATTTCCACAAAAGCCAAGAATTTTTTTCGTTGCTTTAATTTCTTCGCTATATCCACGAAAGATGTTTTTGTGGAAACAATGATGAAATTACCTCACAGCATGTCATCGTCATAAAGATAGGTTAATCTTATGCATCGTCACAATTACAACGAAACTTTGTGGCAATTACGACGAACAAACATGGCAATGCAAAAACATTTGTGGAACGTTGTGACAAAAATGCATTGCAATAGCGACTAAAATTTCTTCCAAGACAAAAACTCACGACGCAGATATTGTATGTACGACTCAAATCCATGGCAAATTGTGACGAACTTTCATGGCTATTGCAATGGTTGTTCAAAATAAAAAATTGACTTCTAACGAACTATCGTCAATATTGTGATGTGTCCTTTAAGTTTTTAAAACACAAATTACACGAGATATTTAATATGGTATACCATATTACATTGTAATGTGGTATACCATATTACAATGTGATATGGTAATGCCATATTAAAATGTAATATGGGATTACCATATTACATTGTAATATGGTAATGTCATATTACAATGTAATATGGTAATGCCATATTACATTATAATATGGTAATTCCATATTACAATGTAATATGGGATTATCATATTACATTTCAATATGGTAATGCATTTGTCCTGAGTGGGATAAAAGTTCTTTTTAAAAACAACTTAGGATAGTGATTTGTCCTGAGTGGGATGGTGACCTTGGCATTCAACAAGATAGGAATTAATTCATTGATGACAAGTGTAGCAGGTGTGCAGGCCAACTAGTGTATGGATATTATATGCTATGTGGTAAACTTGAACTTCCTCTTTCAGAATAGATGGCTCATATAGCTTGAGATGATTGACATAAATGATATTCTGGATGTCTAGCAAGGAAGGGAAATAGTAGTGACAACCATTGTCATTAATATATTGAATAAAAATATAGGGACAATAAAAAATAGGCTTGATTTTTTTATGATTCTACCCCTTAAAACATTGTTTTTCCATTTACAACCAAAGTTAGTCACTAATTTGAAACTAGACAAAGCCTTGATGGTGATGCTAGAGGGATTTATAATGAGCTAGGGAGGATTGAAGGGCATTAGTAACCAAAGAATGAATGATAGATAATTTATGAACATATGATATTCTATACATTTTACCTCGCCTTATAGCAACTTCTATCCATAAGATGCGAATAATAGAAAGATGCAAAGAATGAGCAATGAAAGAAATTATGAGAAACATTGTGATGCCTACTTGCGACAAAAGTACTTTTTCGTCGCAAACTTTAAGAGAAAATGTTCACTTTTTCAATTTTGATCTAAATACACCCTGTATTCATCTCTCTCACGAAGGAAGAAAATTTTAGTCTATGTTTTCGTCACAAGAACGACGCTCACTATTGACTTGTGTTTTCGTCACAAGAGTGACGCTCACTATAACCATTCCTGTCTTCAACAAAGTGACATAAATATAACAAATAAATGTCTCTCCATTTGATAGGTAATCCTAATTAAACAAATAAACATCTCTCCATAAATTAACAATGGTAATCCTAGTCAATAAATTTCAAAGACTTCCTTTCGAGAATAAACTATAGCGTGCAGATATTAAGTCTAAATTATTCCCTATTATCATTATAGCAGTGGGAACAATGGCCAAAACATAGGTGGATTGAGCATGGATAGATTCATAATTTCGTTACTTACCTGACTCGTCTGGATGTTTGGATCTTCTCTCGACATTCGATCAACCCTTCTCGCCTTGTATTCCTGCAATTTGGAATCCACAACATTTCAGTTCAGAAAAAATAATTATGAATGCATTTCCAGTTCAGAATATTAGTGGAGGGTAATAATGATAGTAAGAATATATATATATATATATATATATGAAATTGTTGATAGTAAGAATAAAAACATGGCCAAATAAAAAGTCATGAAACCTGACAGCACAATTCACAATTGGAGTCTCCTCCTTTTTTATGGGACCAACGCTCGATGAATTCTCTGTGAGCATACTATGGAGCCAAAAAAACACATGTTTTGTATGAACATGTTCATGATAAAATATGACAAAATACTCGACACCCATAAACCTGTCATTCATCAAAGATGACAAAATATAAACCACGTTTATCTATCCCCTAAACCCTGTACCTTCAAGGTGCTAGAACAGGCACAGGGAATCTCCATATTTCCTTTATTAATGAACGACAGAGATATTTAAAAGCTGAGATGAAATTTGGTGAATAAAAATATTAAAAAAAAAATTGCAAATACATAAATTCATTCTTTTGGTAAATCAGCTAAATTTTTATTGATATGTAGCTTATATGACAATACATTGATCAAWTTTTTTTAACCCATAATGTTTTCAATCTTCCTTCTACGTCGCACTTAACTTCCTCTTCATAAAKATCTAGGGAGGATTGAAGGGAATTAGTAACCAAAGAATGAATGATAGATAATTTATGAACTGTGACATCCCCATCCGGAACGACTCCTATGATGTACAACCGGTAAAAGAACCCTTAATTTTATTTTTTTTGTGTGTGTGTGTAGGAAGGTAATAATGACATTATACTCAACATCACAACACGATGACGAACACAACGCTTGCAACTCACACAACAACAACATAACGACCTAACATAAAAGCACATCAAGCAACTGGAAGCAATGTACAACATTCAACCGATGAAGAGTAAGAATGACTACCTGCCCGTCCTACCCTGCAATGGTTAGGACCTCCAGGACACATAAGCAATAATCAAGCCCAGGTTCCCATCGATTTTGACCATTTAAGGTCTCAAGGCTGGCGACTGTTCTGAGGAACAAGGAGGTGTCTACATCCTTCCTGACACAAGCAGACCAAGCCTACTAAGCTAAGGACAATCATCCTAGCAATCCCATGCACCCAAAATTAATTACACAAGTAACTAGAACCCTTACAGTGAGAAAACCAAGAACATTAAATGTTTACAAAATCAAGTACAAACATTAATTAAAATGAACAACAACACCCTCAACGGGAAGCACAAGCTAAAAATGACTTCGTCAACAACCCAACCATTAATCAAGGCTAAGTGGTCAATATCTATGATTTAAATTGGCGTTAATTATAGATCAATTAACCAGTCTATATCCCATTAGTCAACGAGTTACCAACCGAACTTAACATGAATTATGACTCAATTTAGCGATTCTGAGTTACCAATTAGGCGATATCTATAAATCCAACTAACATCATTTACATATCTAATTTAGCAAGTCTAAAATTTGCAATCTAGTCTTTACCCACCATACTAATTTTAATATTTATTACAACCTAAATGGAAAATTCTATATCAATCTGAATCCCCATCCAACTAGCCATAAACTTGAATAACCACATCAACATTCTTAAAGTGGAGTGATACCATTAGCACTTATGAATAGTTAAACCTCAACATTTAGTCTAGCTATAATGATCGAACTAACAATGTTGGCGGTCTACTATCATAGAGAAGGAAACTGCTAACTATTAACATTGTTGTAGCAATTTAACAAGGTGATTACCACAATAGTTACATGACAATTAATATAGCATTAACAAGATAGTTTACATGACTATTTTCATAATAAGTAATATAGCAATAACAAGACATTTAACATTCTAGTTAACATACAATTAATATAACATTAACAAGGCAATTTGCATGACTATTAACATAACCATTCATAGCGCAATAACCAGGAGATTTATATAACTGTTAAATATTTAACTCGTTGTGGCATTTAATCAATAGAAGGAATCTACTGACCATTAACATTGTTGTAGCAATTGTTCTGGCAATTAATAAGGCAAAAATATAGCATTTAATATTGCAATTAACATGATAATCAACATGGCCGGTAACATTGTTGTGGTAATTAAAGCTTGGTAGTGAGAACAATGGGTATGTGTTCAATGTGAAGGAGGATAAAAGGGACAAAACAAACTGTAGAAGGACCAACTCGTGGTCAGTCAACAACAACTCAATGACCAGTTTTGAAGGCGACTTCGTGTGCATTTAAACAATAGTCTATGTCAATCTTTAAAATAAAAAACATGGGTAATTTAACAACAATATCTTCACATTTTAAAGGAAAATATCGTGGGCATTTAAAAAACAATCACAGTCATGTTTGGATGGAAAAATTGTGAGCATTTAAACAATAGTCTATGTCAATCTTTAAAAGAAAAAACATGGGAAATTTAACAACAATCTCTTCACATTTTAAAGGCAAATATCATGGGCATTTAAACAACAATCATAGTCACGTTTTGGATGGCAAAATTGTGAGATAAATAACAACAGTCTATGTCAATATTTAAAAGAAAAAATGTGGGTAATTTAACAGCAACATAGTCCATTTTTAATTTCCAAAATCGTGGTCCTTCACAGCAGGAAATTTGATGAATTGAAAAGAAAAAATGTGGTTATTAACATGAATCAAATGGCAACAAAATTTTAAAGAAAAACATAGTCTTCATCAAGGGAAATATCGCCCCAAAGGTAAAACGAAATGCAGACAAGAATAATTCCTCTTTTCCATCGCCAGAATACAAAATAAAAATACAGACCATAAATCATTTCATTTTTCATTGCCAGAATACCCATTGTAAAATGAAAAGATAAATTCATTTTGTTTTTCATTGCTAGACTACCCAATGTAAAATGCAGAGATGAATTCATTCGGTTTCTCATTGCCAAAATACCCAAAATAAAATGTAGACCAGAGATCATTTCGTTTTTCCTTGCCAGAGTACCCAATGTAAAATGCAAGGATGAATCCATTTCATTTTTCATTGCCAGAATACCCAATGTAAAATGCAGAGATGAATTCATTCCATTTCTCATTGCCAAAATACCCAAAATAAAAGTGTAGACCAGAAATCATTTCATTTTTCATTGCCAGAATACCCCAATACAACGCAGACAATGGTAGGAGAACACAAGGATCCAATGAGAAAGGTCATGGAATGGTTGCAGGGGTTCTATCATTCAAGACATAGAGAAAACCAACCAGGACACAAGATAATCCACACACATAGGTCGTTTCCAGATGGCAGAATCAACAATCAGCCAGGAACAAACATCACATGTAGTCGGTTAACAGGTTCTTCCTTCGTTCACCATCCTCGCATAGAAAAGCAGGGCGTTGAGATCCATAGGTATTTTAACGCTAAGGTGATGACCGTAGATCAGGCTCCTGGCCAACTGCTCAGGGGAGGATTGGTGAGCTAGGGACAAAGGCTAAACAACCATGAAGGTTGCAAGGCTGAGCTACCACTCCTCACAGAGCTGGGTATCCCAACTCCCACAAGTCAAGTCAGTCAAGTGGATATTTCTGCACCGTAATATTACTCAAACAGAAGAGATCCAACCTTCATCTCCTCTCTTCATTATATAGAGTTTCGTGGTTCCTTACTTTCCTAAAATCTCATTTAATTAAGTTTTTAAAAATTAATTCCTAAAAATTCCTTCCCGTACAAGTGTCACCCATCCCCTTCATTCCTCCATAAATTAATTTCTTTGATTAATTAATTATCTTTATTTCCCTCACCCACCTAGAGTTACTCCTAGAATCACTCCTGGGTGTCCCCAAATCCTCTTACAAGTTTTAATGGCTTTCCCTATTATTAAATTGCAAGTTCAGTTTAAATTAGAAATCTCTTAATGGTAGATACTTTCCTAAGTTTGACTTTCCTCTTTTTCCCTTTTTATGTTTACCTCTTTTCCCAGTTTCCTAATATTTTAGATTTTTTCCCTCTTTCTCCTTTTAGTTAGAACTCAAAAAGGCAGGTGTGGAAATTAACACCCTTTTTCCCTTTTCTCATTAAATTAATATATTTTAAATTATCATAAAATAATAAAATGATTAATTCCCTTTTTAAATTTTAATCGAACAGATTTTTTTTATTTTTTATGAAACAATTAATTTCTTACTCCCTTCGTGTTACAAGATTTAACGAAGATCATAATTATTATTTATGTTGTTTTTATTTTTGTTATTATTATTATTATTATTATTATTATTATTATTTTATTTTTTTATAGAGAGATAAAATTTTACCACTAGCATAGTTTAGACTTAAACCTTAAATTTTCGTGATGGGTGACATTTTATTAGGGAAAATGATTTTTTTTTAATTCTTATCACATTTTTCATCCTAAGGCCATCTAGGTTCATTCATTTATCAAAACAACGCAACGTGCCCTTTAGGACGCACTAGGTGCTCCAAGGATGCCACTCACCTCATTTGTTCCCTTACACGACATGCCCTTCAGGATGCACTACATGCTCCAAGGTTTTCACTCACCTTTTTCCATTTTTCTTGCGCGACGTGCCCTTCAAGATGCACCATGTGCTCCAAGGGTGTCACTCGCCTCTTGAATGACTTGGTAGGCATAAAAAACCCCTGGAGTCAATACTCTGTCAGGTGAACTTGTGGGAGACTAAGGGCCTCTAAGGAATAAGGCCCCCACCTTATTGCATGCCCCTTAAAATCATCGTGAG
>ML827228.1:32143-57583 GCA_009831015.1 Picea engelmannii | reverse complement strand
TATGGTCATCAAGAGTAATGACTAGTTGGAAGGAACATTGGATTAAGGATGGGTTGCATCTAACCTTGCTAAAACTGGTTGCATTTAGTGTCCAATTGCTAATGGCTCTCCTTTTTTTAATTTTAACCAAGCTAGTTAGCCTATAGTTGATGTTACTTACATGTTAACCTTGGCGAAGTTCCGACTGGCTTATTGATGTATATTTAGTGTTGTTTTAGATGGCACCTTATGGCCGTATGGATGCAATACCGATGGTTTTAGTTATCACTACTTGAGTAGTGGTTAGTATGTAGTGATTGATTGACATAGATTTAGTTTTTACGCAATGAGGATTTATGTAGTAGATGGTGGATCTAGATATTTAGTTTTTATATAGTTATTTCTAATGATAGCTTAAACTTACTTATTCTCGCGCCCATGATTATTTAAGAATTGAATGACATGTTGCCTGATGAATGAGACTTGCGCGCAATGGAAGAATCATGTAATGTAATGCTTCATGTTAAATTCTATGGTAATGATTTCTTTTTATTATTAATTTATTGGCAAGGTTATGGTAATATAAATGTAATGTTGATTTATTTTATGGTAAAGTTATTGTAACTTCATTGCATTGGTAGCATACAAGGAGTAATGTGATTGGTGATTGATGTTTTAGTTGCAAGGTTATTATAACATAAGATGTGAGGTTGTTACGATAATGTTATTGTAATTTTATGGTATATGTAACATATAGGATGTATTGAGATTGTTAATCAATCTCAGGGTTAGTACTATAATTGTAATTGTCCAAATTCACAGTTGTATGATATCAGAATCTTCGATTTGATAAAGCTAGACGTTGTGTATATAAGTCTATGTGTGTGATTATTTTGTGTAAAGAATCCAGTGCCGTATCAAGAGTCTCGGGCCCTTTAAAGGCAGGGTTTCCACTCTTGCGACACACCTCTAAGGTCATATCAGTAGTCTCGGGTTCTTAAAGGAAGAGTTCCCACCACTGCGACCTCCTGACATAGATTACTAGTTTCTGCCTGAGCAGTCAGCCAGGAGCCTATCTGACATTCTCTCTCTCCAGAGCAGAGAACTAATATTAAACGCCCTTCTTTCCTGTGCAGAAATAGTAAAATCTACTACTATGGATTCTTCCATCTGTGTTCGTACTGTACATAACACCGTATGTCATTTAATGCTTGCAGTTACTTGTTGTGCGCCTTATGTCTTCTTGTTGTGTTCATCGTGGTTGCGTCTTATTAGTCATTGGGTGGCGACGTGAGTCAAGTGTGGATGTTTCCTTTTCACATGCGCGCACACACCTTAAACAAAAAAAAAATTGCACCTATTATCAGAGTTGTTGTCGTAACGAGGAGGTTGTCACAATTACATTTTTAACAATGCAAATTCATCATTGCATAGTAGTCTTATAACTATATGTCCAAAGTAACTTTAATAACTATTTTAACCATGCACATTCAACATTACATAAATAGTAAAAGAAATCAGTATTTAGTAATGCACCTCATAATTATTCATCTTAAATGTCCCACAATATTAATTATTAATACCCTTATGGTTTCCAAAATGTTTGATTCAGTTCTAATTTATTTTAAATGAATCCATAGTCTTTCATTAAATTCTATTCTACACAAATTCCAATAATAATCTAAAAAAAAATCTCATATAGTTTTAAAGATGTCTATTTCCATTTTTAACCATTATACTAAAAAAAAAAAAAAAAAAATATTAAAAAAGTTAAACATTTCATAGAATAACATGGTATTTACTTGCCTTCAAGTGAACGCCCATAAAGTATGGGAATTTATTATTATATACATTATTATCTATTGAATAAAAGAACCAATACTTATGGGTAAATAGTTGGACCTAAAACTTTGTATGTACGGATCATCGGAAATATACCTAAAATTATATGGAAAAGATTATATCCAAAGCTATCTCTGAAGGTCAAGCAAGGTATTATGAATGAAGAGTTAAACGCAAAGCTATGTAAATTTTTAACAGTAGAACTATGTGATAAGGGTTGGAAAATCAAGTTGAAATAATAGTTTTTTCCTTGTATATATATTATGTTATTAAATTCTCCATAGGAATTGCAGAGATTGTAAGTCAATATAAAGTTATTGCATACACATTGTGTGTGAGAGAGTTACTCAGTTATAAAAAATATTGAGTTTCGTTATCGAATTGAGGACTCATCATAAGGGTGCCATTCATGGCATTCATAAAAGAATTCGTATGATTGCTTGGTATAGGAATTCAATTTTCTTTTAATAAGAACAATTATTAGAATTTAAATATTATAATTAAGATATAATGAAATACTATTAAGAGGTGCCCGAAAATGCAAAGAAGAAAGATGATAACAGAAAAGGAGGGAGAGAATGAGATGGTCATGTTTTAATGGATGTAACATCCACTCCATCATTTTGGATCCTTGATTCAGGTGCATCAAACCATATGGCTGCATCAAAAGATGAATTTTCCTCCATCGAAGAAAGCACCAAATCCCCAATTTACTTGGGAGATGCCACACCCGCAAAGGTGTGTGGAGAGGGAATTGTTGATCTGGAAGGGGGTTGCTTCACAAATGTTCTTCATGTTCCCTCGCTGTCCGCAAATCTTCTCTCGATATATCATATCACTCATTCTGTCTCTGGAAGGAAGGTGGAGTTCACTCCGAACTCCACAGTGATTACCGACATTTCCACAGGCTCACAGCTTGCACATGTAATTGCAGATCATGGTTATCGTTTGTATTTATTCTCCCACTTTGTTCCTAAATATATTAGCACTATATTTCTGTCACAATCTAATGATATCAGTAGGTTATGGCATGAAATATTTGGCCATCTAAACTATAAGTACTTGCATCAACTCAACAAGGAAAACATGGTAGAAGGATTGTCAGCTATTAAATTCATAAGCGGTGTATGTCAAGGATTCATTCTTGGAAAGCATCTAGAGAAAAATTTTGACAAAGGGAAGGCACAGAGAGCTTCTTCACCTCTTGGGATGATTCAAAGTGACATCATGGGCCCATTACTGCATCCTTCAATTAGTAAGGCTCGATATGTACTCACCTTCATAGATGATTTCTCTCACTTTACTTGGGTGTTTTTTCTAAAATTAAAATCGGAAGTATTTGAATGCCTTATAGAATTTAAAGCACTTGATGAGAATGAGTCTAGGTGTAAGATTAAGATACTCCATACCGATAATGAGGGGGAGTATGTCAACAAATATGTGCAACAACTTTTTATTGATGCAGGTATACAACTACAACACACAATGCCATATACACCACATCAGAACGGTGTTGCAGAGAGGAAAATCCGGTCCTTAAAAGAGATGGCCAGTTGTATGCTACATTCGAAATCATTATCTCCCAAGCTATGGGATGAAGCTATTAATTGTGAAGCATACATTCAGAACTGAGTTCCTCACAAATCACTCAAAGGCACCACTCCTTTTGAATGTTGGACCAGTAAGAAACCGAAAGTGTCGCACTTTCTCATTTTTGGTTCATGAGCATGGGCTCACATTCCCACAAATAAGAGGAAGGATTTGGAGCCTCAAAGTGTTGAATGCATATTTGTTGGATATCCTGAAGGTTTCAAAGGATATATATTTCTGGGCTCTCACACTGAAAAGTTCATTCTAGCTCGAAGTGTGAAGTTTGAATAAGAATCACTGCATGATTTTTTAGAAGACCATGTTGAGGAACCACTTGTTTTCACTGATAAGGACGAGTTAGAAACTTCTTCGAGCACTTCAGAGTAGTCATCAGAGAATAATTTTGTGTCTAATATAGAGTATGAGGATCATGTCATGTCTTCTCCAAGTCAGTTTCCAACTTGGGCATAGAAAACCCTGCAAGATGTGGGTGAATTAGTCAGTGATCCTGCGGATACAAGAAGGACTAGATCACAGTTTTTTAGGGCTTCTCAAGCTCTGGCTGCCACAAAACCTTTGTTGCCCATACATTTCTATATGAGACTTGGTTCATATTCATAGTCACACTCTGAGGCTACTGGAAACCCACTTTGGGAGGCTACCATGGATGAAGAGTACTCTGCTCTTATGGACAACAACACATGGGACTTGGTTCCACTTCCGAAAGGAAGAAAGATTGTTCGATGTTGATGGATATATTGAAAAAATATTTCTGCATATGGTGAGAACAAAAAGTATAAAGCTCAACTTGTCACAAAAGGATACTCACAGGTACATGGCATAGACTACACAGAGACATTTGCACCTGTTGCAAAAATGGACTCCATTCGACTAGTTTTGGCCATTGTCGCTTCTCGCAGATGGGAAGTTCACCACATGGATGTGAAGAGTGCATTTATTAATGGAGATATAAAGGAGGATATGTATATGGAGAATCCACAGGGATACATTCATAACTCTTCCCTCATTTGCAGATTAAAGATATCTTTGTATGGCCTAAAACAGGCTCTTAGAGCCTGGTATGGAAAGATGGATTCTTTCCTGCTTTCCATTGGATTCATTCGATGAAAATATGACCTGAATGTTTATTTGATGCAACATGATTATTCTTTTTTTTTTATAGTACTTTATCTAGATGACTTATTGATGACAGGGAAGCTTACTTCAGCTATTGATTCGACAAAATCAACATTGCACGATCGATTTTCCATAGCAGATTTGGGACTGTTGCACTACTTTCTTGGTCTTGAAGTTTCTCAGTCTACTTTAGGGATCAAGATGACACCGTCTAAGTATGCATCATATCTACTTTTCCACTTTTAGAGGACATAATGCTAGCCAACGACATCTTCCTTTCTTTTAGGGGTCATATTTGAGGATGCGGGTACTACACCTTTGGTGGACAGTACACTGTATCGGCAGTTGGTTGGGAGTTTGTTGTATCTTACTCACACTCGACCTAATATCTCTTTTGCGGTTGAATTTTTTTCCATATATATGCAGGAGCCTCATGAGCTTCACTGGAAATATGCAAAGAGAATCATTAGATATGTGAAAGGTACTCCCAGTTTTGGTATCTTTTATGTTGCAGATTGCCCACCTTCATTGATTAGGTACACAGATTCTGATTGGGTTGGAGATGGTACATACCACAAGTCCACCTATGGTTATGTTTTAAACTTTGGTTTAGGGCCATTATGTTGGTCTAGCAAGAAGCAATCAACAATTTCTTTATCTACAGTAGAGGCAGAGTATAGAGGTGCAGTGAATGCAGCTACACAGGTTGTTTGGTTGTAGGCGATTCTCTCTGAGTTTGGTATTCAATATCCACTTTCGACTATCATATTTTGTGACAATTAGGGGTCCATTCAGATATCGATTGATCCATTTCATAGGAAGAGGACAAAGCACATCGAGATTCACATACATTAAATCTGTGAGTTGATCCATGACAGAGTTGGAACTACTTCTCCTGTCAGTTAAGTGAGCTTAAGTGAGATAATGAGCACCAATTGACTCTTGTGGGCATTAGTGAGTTTGTAACATGTGTCTGTAGTGGTCTAGGTCGAACTATGTGGTCTCATTTAGCCTATGACACATATTTTATCTTTTTCTAGCTTTTTTTGACTAGAATTTCTATGTTGGAAATTCTATATATTCACCCCCTCTCTTCTTTTTGAGGACAGTTGCTCATACATATTCATTTTTGATTAATATAATTCTCTGATTTATGGAGAAAATTTTTTCTCTCATCTCTTGAATATCAACAAATTGTATGTGTTCAATTTAACTAGAATTCTAGATCTATCGAAGTTTCTGCAGGAATTCTACAATGTGTGTGTTTGAATGAATTTCTATAGGATGTTATGGGTCGTGTTATTGACATAATTATGCGTGATTTAATGTCTTGTGTGAATGAGTAAATTATGTAGAGAACATTGTTATATGATATGGATATATAGGTAGCATGAGTCTGTGGAAGGTTGTGTTGGAATTTTTTCTCTTCCACAAGGATAATGCACTCTCTGGTTCTATGGGCATTGAATATTATGTCTAAGTAAAAAATATGTGAATAGACATTGTTGTCCCGAGTGTGGGTTATGTGTTGTAGCAAGATATTTTCCACATCAGAGGCATGCTATGAAAGGATACAAATTATTGATAGAGATGTGTTGCAGCAAGGAGACATGTTCCAACAGAGGTGAGTTGTAGCATGGTGTGTTAAAACTAAAGACAAATGGCCAAATATTTGTTGCAAGACTAGGTGTAGGCATGTTGCAATAGTATATGTATTTCATCATAGGGCGAGTTGCAACATGGGTGTGTTGCAACCGAGGAAATGTAGTCAGATATGTTTTACAGTAGGGGATGCAATAGAATGTGTGTTGCAACAATATGTGAGTCACAACAAGATATTGTCACTTCAAGAGGTGAGTTGCAACAGAAGGAAAGTCACAATAGGAAATGATTTGAAACAATAGGATGGTTGAGTTGCAACAAAGGCTTTGTCACCAAATAAATTGAGTTGCATCAGAAGGTGAGTTGCAACAAGTTTCAATAGAAGGCAAGTTACAATAGAAGGTGAGCTGAAAGAAGTGAACATGAAGCAGATTGATTAGTACCGACCAATGATTCTATAACATCTATTGTGGTGCTACAGGAAAGAAAACATGGATACGTGGGAGCATAGGTACAACCCTAGGGGTTGTTGCATGATCAAGTGAAATTAAAGAAAATATAGCAAAGTCAAGAAGCTTTATGGTAGCTGCAATTCCTATCATGCACACAAGAAGAATTTTTCCACTACAAACGTACTTTGATGGCAGCGAGCGGAAGCCTGCTGCTTCAATTTTCTTAGGGTTTTGGTATATCCAATAATAATTAAGTTTGAGCATATTCCGTTTTGCAAGGTATGAGAATCACCACTTCCCTTTATAAATTGAAAATTTGATTGTTGTGGGGGACTCCAAATTTTTCATGAGGAGTGTGGCACTGAATACCATTACTCATGACTCTTTGTTGGCATCAACGATCAAAAGGATAAATAATGACATAAATTTATTCTCAAATGTTCATTTTTTTTAATATGTTGAGGGATAAAAACAGTATTATGGATAGGTGTGCAAATCAATCTTTGTTGAAAAAAGAATGGGATATAGTGATGAATGACAATCAGTTTACCCAACCTATACCTTGAATGATGGAGAAAAATACTCATTACATGCATTTAAATTGATACATGGCTCGTTGTGAGGAGAGGGATATTTGGTAGAGTGAATAGTGAGAATCTATGCTCACACCTGTTTTCACATGCTCCCATTATCCTCTTTGCATACTTTTGAAATGGCGAGTAATATTTCCCTTAAGCTATGTGGGATTGTGGGTTTGATATCTGGTTATTTTGAACAATGTCCTTGGAACTTCAGTGTGAGCTTCATTTTGATGAATATTGATCTCTTGGTTTTGTTGGTGGTATCAACCTCCCTCATTTTTTTTTAGACAAATAATCTATCTCTTCTACCACCCTCTCTTTTGATGGTTTGGCGGGCATTAGGTTAGCCTCTCATCTCAATATGGGGGAATTCAATTCTATTCTCTTCATTGGTGATTTTGTTTCTCACTTTGAGGAAGTTATAATTTATTGATGGTGAAATAAGGGTTTTGGGATATTTTTTTTATTCGTATTCCTTCGTATACACAGGGTATTCACTTAGTGAACCTGTGACATAGTAGTTTCATTCATGACATATTAAATAATACCCTTCATTTCACTAGATATTGATAAATACCTAACAAAATCCTTATGTTGAGAACCCCTCCCTATACATATTTCCAATAATAAATAACCTCATTTTACTATACATCCCTTTTTATACCCCCAATACCTATAAGCATCTTGATACCTTGTGCCCCCCCCCCAAATGCCTACAATATATTGACCTTATTTTCCACAATTTAAAAAACCCCTTTATGAATGAACGTGATAAGATATTGGTGAACAAGGTGAATCCCTTGTGTTGGTATACTCAAGGTGTTTTAACTTGAAATAAATAAAATTGAGTCTTATCATATTTAAGGTTGGTGAAGTTTTTCATGCTAGTTGTTTGGGTGTATAGGAGGTGAACACCCTTGGTATTTCTATTGTATTCTCGGATTGCCCCATGTTATTTTGTCCTAGGTGTTTCTCATTGGGTTAATTCTTGACCTTTTTTTCTCTCATATTGTATTGAATGCAAGCTAGTTATTGCGCTAAGGGCCGACAATGAAAATTTTGAAATAAATTTCCTCATAGCTCTACAAATTAGTTCATTCCTCTATTAGATACATTATAGGAACTCTAGGAGATTCAAAAATCCTTGAAAAGGAATGAGGAAGAAATACAAGGAAACCATAGCTTGAATCTTGTTTAATTTGAAAAAATTCATGAGCAGGACAACCATGTGACCTCCAAAATTGCAACTATTATGGGTAAATTGGGGCAACAAAAAAGGAAAATTAATGTGGTGAATGAAGAATGCAATTTTCTCAAGGATATGGTAGTCAATTTTTTTAAGGCTGAGCAGTCTAGAGCCTCTAATCAAATGAAATTAATTAACTCAAACTATAGGGGACCAAGGGAAGAGGATACAGTTCGTCAACTCCCAATGATTTCATAATTGGTCAAGGAGGTTATATACTCAACCAAGGAAGTAGTGGATGAAGAAACGAACCTACATGCCTTTTGTTAAGATTTAATGTATTTCATTTTTTTTAGGATTTTAGGTATGTTCTAAAGAATCTATACTACGGATATTTTTTTGACTGTATGTCAACTGAAACTTCTGATATTATACAACTTTATGCTAGTAGTTAGCGTCTTGTTGAACTTGATTGGAACTATTTCAAATAGTTTATGATGTACTCTCACAATGATATTTGTTGTAACTTTTACTTGATATAATATCTTCCAATTATATATATATATATATATATAATTCTCATATTTTGTATTTTATATATCCAAGATATCATTTTCATATTTCAACTAGAGTGAGCATAAAGGTTGAGAATATGTGTTTCCTCCTAGGATGTTAGAAGTTCAAATCCAAAGGGGGTTAGGGAATGTATACCTTCGTAGACTTTACCAGTCAAATCGTTAGGAAGAGTAGGAAGGTCCCTTGACCCACACAGAAACAAGAGATCTCATACACCAATTTAGTGTTTGGCTTACCATAACCTTAAAATTAGATTATTATTATTTTGATATTTCAAAATTATCTTATATACATAATTATCACATCATTATATTTTATTTTTTAGACTATTTTACAATTTAATCATAATTTTCATATTACTTTACATTCTAATATAATATATAAATTTAACATCAACATGTTTTCTTAATAAAATGATAACTTTATTGCAATAATATTTATTACCAATATGCTTACAATTTTTCTAACAAAATTTTATTAGCATACTCTCCTCATCTTCTTTTCATATTACTCTATTTCATTAATATTCTTATATATTTCTACATGTAACTACATCTTTTCATATTATTTTATTTCATTCATATTTTTAATATATATTTCTACAATATATTACATTATTCTTATATATTTCTACATGTAACTACATCTTCTCATATTATTTTATTTCATTCATATTCTTAATATATATTTCTACAATATATTACATTTTTCTATTACTTTTAATGTAACACAAAATTTTAACATCATCCTATTTTATTAATATTAACCTACTATTTTCCTATTACTTTATTTCATTAATATTCTTAATATATATTTCTACAATGTATTACATTTTTTCTATTATTTTTAATATAAAACAAAATTTTATCATCATCCTTTTTAATTAATATTAACATATTCTCGTGATGATCTCTTCATATCATTTTATTTAATTAAAATTCTTATATATTTGTACAACGACTCACATTTTGTCAATTACATTTAATACAAGACAAAATTTTAACATCGTCATATGTTATTGATATTAACATGCTCTCCTTGTAATTTTTTCATATTACTCTATTTCATTTACCGACCTTACATTTTCTCTATTACTTTTGAATATAAGACACAAATTTAACATCATCTTGTTTTATTAATATTAACATACTCTTTTCGTCATCTTTTCATATCACTCTATTTCATTAGTATTCTTATATATTTCCACATAGACTTACATTTTGTCTATTACTTTTAATATACTACAAAACTTTAACATCATACTATTTTATTGATATTAACATATTCTCCTTATAGTATTTTCATATTATTATATTTATTAATATCTTATATATTTCCACATCAACTCAACTTTTTCTACACTCTCTTACATAATATAATACATCCAAATAAGATATTAGAATACAACTTTTTCTACACTCCCTTACATGATATAATACATCCAAATAAGATATTAGAATACAATACATCCAAATAATAGGCATAATTTTCATATCATTGTAGTTCATTAATATTCTTATATTTTCCTACACCATCCCTTTTTCTACACCACTTAATATCATTCAAGTAAAAGAAATAATTAATATCATTACAATTTTTTATCAATTAACAAATTATTATAATTTTTTTATCATTACTATTTTAATACTATCCTATTACAAAATATAATTTTTACAATATAATGTATTTTAAATTATATTCCAATATATCTAACAAAAACATTTAAATTTTTATATCATATTATATTCATACATTTTATTTTATTAATATTTTCACTTTTCTAAAATACTATGCTATAAATTATTTTCCAATATATCAAATAAAATCATTTAAATTTTTATATCATATTATAGTCATACATTTCAGTTGATTAATATTTTCACTTTTCTAAACCACCATGCTAAACATATGTATTAACATATATATTTATCATACATTTTCACTTTTTCATCAACATCGGAAGCATGCATGTGGACAATAATACCTAGACCAACAACATTCTTTTATTCCAATTTAAAGATCCAATTCATCGCTCATCTTAATGTTTAAGTATAATGAATATTACAATTACACCAACCATGTTTATATGCTATAGTACTAACAAAATGATTTACTTCATCGATACATCTGTTGTCCTTTTAAAATTCATCATATAATCAATAAGAACCATTATGTTCACCTTCAGAAGTAAAATTATGTTGTAATTAGATTTTTTTTACTAAAGAAAATGTAGAAATTAGTAATTAAATTATGGTGTAATGATGATTTTTTTTATTAAAAAATAATATTGTAAAAACTAGTAATGAGTTAAGGGGTAATAGTTTGAATGGTTGAGGGGTACGTCTCACACTCTTCCCACCCAAGTTTAAATTTTTATTAATCATTTGGCCCATTGTAATAAGGATAGAAGGGTAAACACCCCTCAAGAGTGAGAAATCCTAGTAGATGTGTCTCTAGATGTGTTGCCCCTTACTAAATCATTTGCTAATCATTGGTAACAAGTTTTTATGATCATCTTGACAAAAAAAAACTTTAATTACATTTTTAACAATGCAAATTCATCGTTACGCAGTAGTCTTATAACTATATGTCCAAAGCAACTTTAATAACTATTTTAACCATGCACATTCAACATTATATAAATAATAAAAAAAATCAGTATTGAGTAATGCACCTCATAATTATTCATCTTAAATGTCCCACAATATTAATTATTAATACAGTTATGGTTTCCAAAATGTTTGATTCAGTTCTAATTTATTTTAAATGAATCCATAGTCTTTCATTGAATTCTATTCTACACAAATTCCAACAATAATCTAAAAAAAATCTCATATAGTTTTAAAAATGTCTATTTCCATTTTTAAGCATTATACTGAAAGAAAATATATATATTTTTTAAAAAGTTAAACATTTCATAGAATAACATGGTATTTACTTGCCTTAAAGTGAACGCCCATAAAGTATGGGAATTTATTATTATATACATTATTATCTATTGAATAAAAGAACCAATACTTATGGGTAAAGGGTTGGACCTAAAACTTTGTATGTACGGATCATCGGAAATATACCTGAAATTATATGTAAAAGATTATATCCAAAGCTATCTCTGAAGGTCAAGTAAGGTATTATGAATGAAGAGTTAAATGCAAAGCTATGTAAATGTTTAACAGTAGAACTATGTGATAAAGGTTGGAAAATCAAGTTGAAATAATAGTTTTTTCCTTGTATATATATTATGTTATTAAATTCTCCATAGGAATTGCAGAGATTGTAAGTCAATATAAAGTTATTGCACACATTGTGTGTGAGAGAGTTACTCAGTTATAAAAAATATTGAGTTTCGTTATCGGATTGAGGACTCATCATAAGGGTGTCATTCATGGCATTCATAAAAGAATTCGTATGATTGCTTGGTATATGTAACATCCCTCTTTGGCGCACTGAGAAAACTTATTATTTGAGGACACTTGCTTGCAAGTGATCTGGACTTTTCTGAGGTTAATACATTTATACTTGATTATGATGCGTTATGATAGACGAATGATGTTTTACTACTTGATGTAGACAGGTGATATTGACTCGGTTTTATTGAGTGTGCAGGGTTTTGGACCTTGAGGATGCAGAGGCATCGACGAAACCCCTTGGACTCCGGATTGAGTCAGGGAGTGTGCTATTTGGGTTGATTTATTTACCATGATATGTTATTGATTTTATGATATGTTGTTGACATGTTCTGACACGATGGTTGATGATGCAGGCTGACGATAGCTTGCCGACCAGACTCACATATGGAGTAAAGGGGCCACACACGATTTCCAGAGAGGTTGAGGAAGAGGTGTGGACAACAGCCTTGCCATAGCCTACTAGCACTCTCGTCGTGGTTCAAACTGTAGGTTAACGATTACCTAGTTCGAGAGGATCCACAATGCTGTGAGGGAAGACTGCGACAGTCGCTCACGATGATTCTAAGGGGCGCGCAATAAGGTGGGGGCCTTATTACTTAGAGCCCTTAGTCTCCCACAAGTTCACCTGGCGGAGTGTTGACTCCAGGGGTTATAGAGGTCTACCAATCAGTCAAGTCGGCGAGTGGCACCCTTGGAGCACATGGTGCATCCTGAAGGGCACGTCGCGCAAAAGAAACACAAGTTGGCGAGTGGCACCCTTGGAGCACGTGGTGCATCCTGAAGGGCACGTCGCGCAACGGAAATAAACGAGGCGAGTGGCACCCTTGGAGCACGTAGTGCGTCCTGAAGGGCACGTCGCTTTGATGATGATGATGAGACAAACCTAGATGACCCTAAGACCTTAACGCCTTAAGAAATTATTAAAACAACTCCCCTAATTAATTGTCGCCCAGTTCAAATCTAAACCTAAGCCTAAAAACCTTTCTAAGATAAAATTTCGATTAACCCTAGAAAAATAAAAAAAGAAAAATAAAAATAAAGTTGTATACTAAAACCCACTTATGTAATGATTTTAGTCCTCTTAAATTTAGGGGGGGTAAAGTAATGAGGGGGATAAATTAATTGAAAACCATGGTTTTTAAATTATAAAGAAGAAATAAAATTATTTAAAGTGTGGGAGTATAAAAGTTATGATTTTAAAAATAAAATGAAAAGATTAATTAGCGCATTTATCTTTTTGGTTTTAAAAAAAAAAAGAAAAAAGAAAGGAATAAATAATAGAAATAGGGAAACTAGTAATAAAGGAAATATATTAAAGGAAGGTGGGGGACATAGGGTAAAAAGAAAAAGGGAATCAACAATTAAGAACTTTCTATAATGAACTAAAATAGAAACTTCTATTAGGGAAAGTTATTAAAAGCATGTAAGGGGATCTAGGGACACCTAGGAGTAATTTTAGGAGCGACTATAGGTGGGTGAGGGAAATGAGTCTTTTAATATTTTTAAAGAAAATAATTTTGGAGAAACGTGGGAGATGAGTGACACTTGGACGACAGAGAATTTTTAGAGGATTTTCATTAAAACTTAATTTGATAGTGATTTAGGAAAGTAGGTGGGTCTCAAATTTCTATAAAGGAAAGGGAAGATGAGGAATAAAGGGAGGATGAATGGTTAGCGTAACGTTATGCTGTCGGATTGTGGCTTGATTGATTTCTTGTGAGGAGTTGGGTTTTTCTCAGCTCAGATTGGAGTGGTAGCTCATCCTTGCGAGGCGAGCTGAGAAGCTAGACTTATCTTCTGGATCTTGTGTGGCCCCTTTGCAGATCGAGGGGATAAGGGGGAAGTAGAGTACCCCTAGCGATTGGCTGGGAGGTATCGGTGTAGTCGCGGCGGTCGGTGAGCGGGAGCGACAGGGACCGCGCAGACTGCATTGGAGGCGGGCGACAAGGAAAAGTATGCTTGTTTATTATTATTGAGTATAATGCATTAGAAATTATGCTAAAATCTGTATGCATTATGAAATTATTATTGGCAAATCATATTTGTTTACCGGCGCTCTGAAATTTAACCTAAATAATGAAATCTGTATGCGATATGAAATTTTATTTGGCAAATCGTATTTGTTTACAGGCGCTCTGAAATTTAACCCAATAATAAACTCTGTCTGCGATATGAACTTTAAATGGCAACCCAAATTTTTTTTTCATCTGTCTGAAATTGTATTTAAAGGACCCAACGTATTTACCTTCAGTGGCCTTCTAAATTTAAAACCAGATTTGGTGACCGGCCTGCGCAGTGAAAATTTTATGACCTCGTATTTTGTCCCTGGTGCTCCGAATTCTTAACCCAGACTTTAATATCAAGGACATTTTTCTTTTTTCTGAGAGCGTATTTACTTTTGCTGTGGGCGTAATTATCACCTTGGGTGTTTTTACTTTTTCATGGTATTTTATGTTCTCTGTGGGCGAATTCCTCTGACTGTGGGTGTTTTATTCCATTTATGAATTGCTATGTGTGTTTTATTTCGTTTTATAATGACTGTGTGCGTTCTTAATTTAGTTGCGTTGTTTACAGTGAACGTTTTTATACAGTGGGCAATTTTCTTACAATGGGCATTTTTATAGTGGGCATTTGTGTTTAGTGTGCATTTGCGTGGGCAATTTTTTTTACAGTAGGCGTTTTTATTCCGTGTGTGTTGGTATGTCAGAGGGGGCATCTATGTATTTCAGTGGGCATTGTTTACGGTGGGCGTGTTTATACAGTGGGCAATTTTTATACAGTGGCACTGCAAATTTTTATTACCGTGGCTTTTGTTTTATACAGTGGCGTGTGTTTTTTTTGTTTTTTTTTTTCTGTTTTTGTATGGGCGAATTTATACCCCTTCGATGTGGGCATTCGGGCATGTGTTTTTTTTCTGTTTTTGTATGGGCAAACTTATACCCCTTCGAATGTGGGCATTCAGGCGTGTTTTTTTTTTTTTCTATTTTTGTATGGACGAATTTATTCTGGTGAGGAGACAGGCAGGGTGCGCCCTTGCTTGGCGATTCCGTTTCCATTTTCTGAAATGCCTTTTAATGGCTTGCACAACAATTTCACCCCTATTGCTAGGATAACTCCCAGTTTCTGCAGCGAATGATCTGGTTCCGATAGTGGCTCTTAATGCATGCACGCGTTCTTCAGGCGCCAATCCGCCCCTAATTTCGTCCCTGCGCTGAAAAATAAAATCATATATAAAATATTTCAGTAATGATAAACTTTATCCAGTCCGCGGAATCCAGTCTGAGTCTGGGGTTACCCTATCCGCGTGACCCCTCTTTCCCTGTGTCATCCACCTCATACCTTTATGCATGGCTTTCGAACTCATGCAGCCTTCACTTCTCTCCGCACCAACAGTCACTCGTGCTAAGTGGCGTTTTATTGAGTCCCGACAGTTTCCTATTATGTCCTGACAGTTTTAGTTACCCTCTAAATGGTTAATAGTCAGATATGGTTCGGTCTGAGCTTGACCCACCCTTTGCCGTTTGGTTTTGTTTTAAAAATAATAATAATAATAATAATAAAATATTTATATACACTTAAATTACAGTTTTACTCTGCTCTATTTAGGAAGGTGGTGCTGATGGCCCTAACCTATGTGTTTAATTGGCATTCATGGACCTCAACTCCTTTTATTATTTAGGCCACTTTGAACTAATTACCTTCATAGTTTTTGATCTCTAATTAATGAATAACTAAGGTAAGGTCATTGCGCCTTGTTTTATTTTTACCTTACAACAATGCCAGATATCCAATTTTAAGTGTCACGTTACTAACTGCTTTATTTAATTAGTTGCTCCATGATTCAATGATGGTAGCCTTCTATTTTCAATGGTTGCTTAATTTACTTGCTAGAATGGTGACCTTTAATTCCTTGATTGTAAATTGTGGTTGAATCCTTATCTGGATAATTTAGTTAGCTTGTAAATAATGCGAAATCCTATGAGTAGTTTCAGGTGGTGGAAGGAATACCCTTACCCAGACGGATTATTGCTGTGATTTAGAGTGGCATATAAATGATGGTTCCCGCTTTATTGGTGAATAAGCATTTTCAACTATTGTGGTATAATTCTATTTTTGCTCGACTATTGATATAATAGTAGTTATGTTGTTCTTTTTCGTGAGAAACTAGATATTCTTAATTATATATATCTGGTCCTTGTAACTTGTTTTTCAAAGGAGGTAAAATACTTCTTAAGGTCTTCTCAAACTAATTGCCATCATTTAATCTAATGTTATTATTACATATACATTTATACCTTCAGATCAGTTATACTTTTAGATGATAATGTTAAGGTCACCTTACCGATGTTACATTAGATCACTTAGTTAATATTAATGCTACTCAGGTGCTCGCAATAAAAGATTTATCTGTTGCGTTAATTATGAAGTTATGTTCATCCTGTGGATTGAGACAATTATTGATTCATAGTCCTTGTCTGTCGAATTATATGAATAGATAATTGAATGAAGGATTATTTAAAACTTACAATGTTGCATCAGAGGGTTGAGGGTAATTCGTCAATTATCGATCCATCCTTAAAGATCAAATGTTAATTAAGGCATTAAATGACAGTTATGACCATTCATGATTTTTATTATTATAACTAATGACTAATCTTCTTGTTAAATGTTAATCGGGTCGAAGTTCACACTTGTACATTGGTTCCGTGATTGTTGTTTTAAAGGGTACCTTGATGATGTGTTATGATCTAAAGTTGCACATTGGAATGACCTTAAGCCCTGGTTTTAAAAATTTATTGTACTAGTGGGTAATCGTTTAGATGTTTGGTCTACTGGTGTCGGGCGGGACGTAGACACTTCCTTGTAGCCTCAGTATATAAGTCTATGGTGTGATTTTCCGTGTTTAGAATCCAGTTCTGTATCAAGAGTCTCGGGCCCTTTAAAGGCAGGGTTTCCACTCTTGCGACACACCTGACAGAGATTACTAGTTTCTGCCTGAGCAGTCGGCCAGGAGCCTATCTGACCTTCTCTCTCTCTGGAGAAGCAAACTAAGATTAAACGCCCTACTTTCCTATGCAGAAATAGTAAGATCTACTACCATGGATTCTTCCCTCTATGTTTGTACTGTGCATAACCCAGTAGGTCGTTAAATGTGTGCATAGCGCGCCTTATATCATTGGTCATTTATTTTTGCAGTTACTTGTTGTGCGCCTTATGTCCTTGGTCGTCATTTCTTGTAGCTACTTGTTGTGCGCCTTGTCTTCTTGTGGTAATCTTCGTGGTTGCGTCTTGTAGTCGTCGGGTGGCGACGAAAGTCAAGTTTGTCTGTTCCTTTTGACATGCGCACACACATTTTAAACACACAATAAATAAAAAATTCACCTGTCATCAGATTTGTTGTCGTAACGAGGAGGGTCGTTACATATGGTATTAGAGTCGGTTCGACCCGCGACTTGGGATTCGCTATGGCTTCCGTGACATGATTTGATTGTTTATATTGTTGCTAATCGAGTTGATTGTGTGCGTGCGGGTAATCATGGTTAGAGGACGCCGTGGAGGCCAATGATGGGGTGCTAGGGGAGGAGGCGTGACGCCTCCAGTAGCATCCACGCCTGAGGGGTCTAACCCCCAGGGAGGCGAGCAGGTTCTCTAACATGATCATATAGCCATTGGAGACATGGTCGGGATGATGAGGTCTTTTCAGCGCATGTCTGAGGCATTGATCAGTCGATTGGATAGAGACGAGGCTAGGGCACCGGCACCTGCAGAGGTTTTTCCGCGTGCACCGGTCGTTACTGGTAGCGTTCACCGTGAACTCAAGAAGGTGAAATTTCCCGAGTTCTTTGGTGCCCCGGACGGCACAACCACCGAGGCATGGTTGGAGAATATGGCGATGTGCTTCGCACTTCGCGATTATACCTCCAACATGAAGGTTCGCATGGTGGTCTTTCAACTGAGGGGGAGCTCTCTTCTATGGTGGAAGACGCTCCTGCCGCAGCTGAACATGGTCGTTGAAGACGTGTCATAGGAACTGTTCGAGGAATGGTTCCGAGAGAGGTATATTTCAGAGGAATTCATTGAGCATCATCTTAATGAGTTCAACGCATTACGACAGGGACATCGTACGGTGCCCGAGTACGAGGCACGTTTTATGGAGTTGCTTCGGTATGCTCCACACCTTAACATCGAGAAGCTGAAGGTCAACAGGTTCGTGTTTGGCCTTAACGACAGCCTGCGTGCTAAGGTTAGGATCTTGATGCCTCAAACCTTGCACGCTGTTGTCCAAAAGGCCCTCATAGCAGAAGAGGAGCTTATCAGTGGGGGTCAAACCAGGACTCCATCGATACCAGCAGGGCAAGGTTCCTCTGGTACACTGCATCATCAGACCCCAGCGAGACAGACACTGGGATATTGTGGCTTCCAGAGAGGATCCATTTTCACTACACCTCTATGACCGCCGCCTCAGCAGCAGACACCTTATCAGGGACCACAGCATCACCAGCAGCGTCGCCTGCAGCAGCACCAGTTTAGGCCTATTCAGCAGAACATACCTAGGTTCCAGGCCAGTGGGTTGTCTTCTTCTACTTCGGGTACCAGGACTACTGGGCCGAAGAAGGGGTGTTGGACGTGTGGGGAGCCACACTACCAACACGACTGTCCTGTGGAGAGTACCAGAGTGTCCGGATCAGCCAGACCCGCTACCGTGGGAGATATGGGCAAGGCCCATCAGATTCATGCAGCGGTGAATAACCGCCAGGCAGAGCACCAGTTGACTGTGCTCAGGACGACAGGTACTGTCGCTGAACAGACCCTTAGTATTTTGATAAACCCAGGTTCTACTGAGAGTTTTATTTTTGGTGCAGCGCTAAAAAGGATTAAGGTAAAGGCAGTCGAACAGGACGAGTTTAGATTCGTAGAGATGTCTTCTGGAGCCAAACATAAGGTTGGAGTAAAGGTTACGGGCTGTGCCCTTAACCTGGGAGAGTTTGTCACGAGGCTCATCTTGTACGTCATGATCTTAGGGTCTTATGACGTCGTGATTGGTATGGATTGGTTGGAATCACATGAGGTGATACTTGACTGTAAGACAAAGCGGTTGAGCTTGGTCGATGATGAAGGACATAGACGTGTGATTGTAGGACGAAACCAGGGAGTATCCCTGAGGTTCGTCTCTTCCTTACAGTTACGGAAGAGTATGCACAAGCGGTGCAAGCTTTATGCGATCCTCGCGCTAAACGAAAAGGGAGTAGCAGAAGGTATAGAACACCTTCTGGTGGTGAAGGAGTTTGCGGACGTATTTCCAGAGGAGTTGCCTAGGATGCCGCCAGAGAGGGATTTGGAGTTTACTATAGACCTAAAACCAGGGACCGAACCGATAGCAAGAACGCCTTATCGGATGTCGACCCCAGAATTGAAAGAGTTGAAAATGCAACTGAAGGAGTTGCTGGACCTGGGACTGATACGTCCTAGTGTGTCACCGTGGGGTGCACTATTTATTTTCATACGAAAGAAGGATGGATTGTGGAGGCTCTGCATTGACTATCGTCAACTGAAATAGGCTACGATCAAGAATCAGTATCCCTTACCAAGAATTGATAATATGTTCGATCAAATGAAGGGAGCGACGATGTTCTCCAAGATAGATTTGTGATCAGGGTATCACCAGTTATGGATCAAGGAGGATGACGTCCCTAAGACCGCCTTTAAGATGAGATTTGAACCTTACGAGTTTACTGTTTTACCATTTGGGCTGACAAATTCCCCAGGGGTATTTATGAGTTTGATGAATGGGGTGTTCCATGAATAACTGGACAAGTTCGTCCAAGTATTCATTGACGATATCTTGATCTACTCTCGGATGACGGAGGAGCATGACGAGAACTTGCGCTTGGTACTACAGTGTCTACGAGAGCACAAATTGTATGGTAAGTTGTATAAATGTTCTTTTTACCAATCGAGGATTCACTACTTAGGGCATGTCATCTCCGGCGAAGGTATCGCCGTGGATCCAGCCAAGGTTGAGGCTATTATGGAATGGCCTGCGCCGACGAATGTCACAGAAGTGTGTAGCTTTATGGTTTTGGTAGGATACTATCGATGGTTTGTTGAGGGATTTTCAAAGATAGCAAATCCAATCACGGAATTGCAGAAGAAAAACAAGAAGTTTGTTTGGACTGAGAAATGCGCGGAAGCATTTCGAAGGCTTAAAGAGTTGTTGACAATAGCGTCGATACTAAAGGTCCCTGACATGGATGCATACTTCTTGGTATGCATTGACGCGTCCAAGGAAGGTTTAGGCAGAGTCTTGATGCAAGACGGACGAGTGATTGCTTAGATTTCGAGAAAACTGAGAAGGCATGAGGAGAATTACGCGACGCATGATTTGGAGTTATTAGCCATCGTTTATGCCTTGAAGGTTTGGAGACACTACCTTGTTGGATGAAAATTTGAATTAAATATTGATCATTGTGGACTATAACACATTTTTCCGCAAATCGACCTGAGCACGTGACAACGGTGTTGGTCGGAATTGCTTAGCGAGTACGACTTTGAGATTACTTACATAAAGGGAACGATGAACTGAGTGGTTGATGCTTTGAGTCATAGACCACACATATTTTTAGTATTGCCTCTTCAGACGAATCTACGTGAGAAGATTCTCACTTTACAGCGTGACGATGACTGGTACAAAGAAGTTGAGGATTTTATCGGACAAAACACAATGATGGTACCACGATATGAGGGATTTTCTTTTGATAGCGATGGGTTATTGAGGTTTATAGGTCATATTTATGTACCACCAAACGACAAGTTGAGGATGTTGATCCTGAGCGAGGCTCATACAGCAGTTTACATGGCTCACCCAGGAGTCACGAAGATGAGGGCAGACCTTAAACCCTTATTCTTCTGGAAGGTAATGAAGGCCGACATAGTCAACTATGTGGCCATATGTCTGGAGTGTCAGCAGGTAAAGGCTGAACATAGACATTTGACAGGATTACTTCAACCACATGCCATTCTGGAATCGAAATGGGAAGTCATTTTGATGGATTTTATTGTTGGATTTCCACTGACGGCAAGGAGACATGACTCGATTTTTGTAGTAGTAGACACTCTGACGAAGAGTGCTCACTTTATTCTTGTGCATACAACATATCAGGCACCTGACATAGCGAGAGTTTTCCTCAGTGAGATTGTGAGGCTGCATGGCGTGCCTAAAAATATTATATCCGATCGAGGATCGGTGTTTACTGGACGATTTTAGACGAGTTTCCAAGAGGCCTTGGGAACCCAACTTAACTTTAGTACTGCGTATCACCCAGATACGGACGGACAGATAGAACGAACAAACCAAACCTTGGAAGACATGTTGCGCATGTACGTTATGGACCAACAAAAGCGTTGGGAGGAATTCTTGCCTCTAGTAGAGTTCGCTTATAACAACAGTTACCAGAGCACCATTAAGATGGCGCCTTTTGAGTTCCTTTATGGGAGACCGTGTCGAACGCCCTTGAGATGGGATCGGCTTGAGGATAGGGTCCTGGTGGGACCAGAAGCGATCCAGGAAATGGAAGAGCAAATGAAAACCATAAGACAAAGGATCAAAGAAGCGTAGGATTGACAGAAGAGTTATGTCAATGCGCATCGAGTCAACCATAGTTACGAGGTCGGTGATCGAGTCTTCTTGCGGGTTAAACCGCATAAGAGTTGAATCAAGTTTGGAAGGGGATCTAAACTCTCTCCTAGGTTCATGGGACCTTTCGAAATTGTGGAGAGAAAGGGGCTCGTGGCCTATCGACTAGCCTTGCCTGATTCTTTGAGGCGTATGCACGATGTTTTTCATGTATCTGTTTTGAGACATTATATTAGTGATCCTACACATGTGATTGACATGAGTTCCTTGCAGGTATCGGACGAGGGAGCGCTTACGGCTGAGCCGGTCCGCATCTTAGATCATCGCGTTCGACAGTTACGACGTCGAATGGTAGATCAAGTCAAGGTCCAGTGGGATAGTTATAGTCTGCACTCGGAGACCTAGGAGGACGCATATGATATGTGCTAATAGTTTCCATTTTTGTTTGATAGATAGACTTATGATACTATGATACTTTTATTTCGGCATTTATACTGAGAAACTTCGGGATGAAGTTTAGACCAAGAGGGGGCGTATGTAACATCCCGCTTTTGTGCACTGAGAAAACTTATTATTTGAGGACACTTGCTCGCAAGTGATCTGGACTTTTCTGAGGTTAATACATTTATACTTGATTATGATGCATTATGATAGACGACATGATGTTTTACTACTTGATGTAGACAGGTGCTATTGACTCAGTTTTATTGAGTGTGCAGGGTTTTGGACCTTGAGGATGCAGAGGTATCGACGGAACCCCTTGGAATCTGGATTGAGTCAGGGAGTGTGCTATTTGGGTTGATTTATCTACCATGATATGTTATTGATTTTATGATATGTTTTTGACATGTTCTGACATGATGGTTGATGATGCAGGCTGATGATAGCTTGCCGACCAGACTCACATATGGAGTAAAGGGTGCACACACGATTTCCAGAGAGGTTGAGGGAGAGGTGTGGACAACAGCCCTGCCACATCCTACTAGCACTCCCGCCGTGGCTCAAACTGTAGGTTAACGATTACCTAGTTCGAGAGGATCCAGGATGCCGTGAGGGCATACTGCGACAGTCGCTCACGATGATTCTAAGGGGTGCGCAATAAGGCAGGGGCCTTATTCCTTAGATCCCTTAGTATCCCACAAGTTCACCTGGCGGAGTGTTGACTCCAGGGGTTATAAAGGTCTACCAATCAATCAAGTTGGCGAGTGGCACCCTTGGAGCACGTGGTGCATCCTGAAGGGCACGTCGTGCAAAGGAAACACAAGTTGACGAGTGGCACCGTTGGAGCACGTGGTGCATCCTAAAGGGCACGTCACACAACGGAAACAAACGAGGCGAGTGGCACCCTTGGAGCACGTAGTGCTTCCTGAAGGGCACGTCGCTTTGATGATGATGATGAGACAAACCTAGATGACCCTAAGACCTTAACACCTTAATAAATTCTTAAAACAACAACCCTAATTAATTGTCGCCCAGTTCAAATCTAAACCTAAGCCTAAAAACCTTTCTAAGATAAAATTTCGATTAACCCTAGAAAAAAATAAAAATAAAAATAAAAATAAAGTTGTATACTAAAACCCACTTATGTAATGATTTTAGTCCTCTTAAATTTAGGGGGGGTAAAGTAATGAGGGGGATAAATTAATTGAAACCCGTGGTTTTTAAATTATAAAGAAGAAATAAAATTATTTAAAGTGTGGGAGTATAAAAGTTATGATTTTAAAAATAAAATGAAAAGATTAATTAGCGCATTTATATTTTTGGTTTAAAAAGAAAAAAAAAAAGGAATAAATAATAGAAATAGGGAAACTAGTAATAAAGGAAACATTTTAAAGGAAAGTGGGGGACATAGGGTAAAAATAAAAAAGGAATCAACAATTAAGAACTTTCTATAATGAACTAAAATAGCAACTTCTTTTAGGGAAAGTTATTAAAAGCATGTAAGGGGATCTAGGGACACCTAGGAGTAATTTTAGGAGCGACTATAGGTGGGTGACGGAAATGAGTCTTTTAATATTTTTAAAGAAAATAATTTTGGAGAAACGTGGGGGATGAGTGACACTTGGATGACAAAGAATTTTTAGAGGATTTTCATTAAAACTTAATTTGATAGTGATTTAGGAAAGTAGGTGGGTCTCAAATTTCTATAAAGGAAAGGGAAGATGCGGAAGGAAGGGAGGATGAACGGTTAGTGTAAGGTTACGCTGCTGGATTGTGGCTTGAATGATTGCTTGTGAGTAGTTGGGTTTTTCTCATCTCGTATTGGAGTGGTAGCTCAGCCTTGCGAGGCGAGCTGAGAAGCTAGACTTATCTTCTGGATCTTGTGTGGCCCCTTTGCGGCTCGAGGGGCTAAGGGGGAAGAAGAGTACCCCTAGGGATTGGTTGGGAGGTACCAGTGTAGTCTCGGCGGTTGGTGAGCGGTAGCGGCAGGGAGTGCGCGGACTACATTCGAGGCGGGCGACAAGGAAAAGGTACGCTTGTTTATTATTATTGAGTATAATGCATTAGAAATTATGCTGAAATCTGTATGCGTTATGAAATTATTATTAGCAAATCGTATTTGTTTACCGGCGCTATGAAATTTAACCCAAATAATGAAATCTGTATGCAATATGAAATTTTATTTGGCAAATCATATTTGTTTACAGGCGCTCTGAAATTTAACCCAATAATAAACTCTGTCTGCGATATGAACTTTAAATAGCAACCCTATTTTTTTTTTTATCTGTCTAAAATTGTATTTAAAGGACCAAACATATTTACCTTCAGTGGCCTTCTGAATTTAAAACCAGATTTGGTGACCAACCTGCGCAGTGAAAATTTTATGACCTCGTATTTTGTCCCTGGTGCTCCGAATTCTTAACCCAGACTTTAATATCAAGGGCAATTTGCTTTTTGTTGAGAGCGTATTTACTTTTTCTGTGGGCATAATTATCACCTTGGGTGTTTTTACTTTTCCATGGTATTTTATATTCTCTGTGGGCGAATTCCTCTGACTGTGGGCGTTTTATTCCATTTATGAATTGCTGTGTGTGTTTTATTTAGTTTTATAATGACTATGTGCGTTCTTAATTCAATTGCGTTGTTTACAGTGAACGTTTTTATACAGTGGGCAATTTTCTTACAGTGGGCATTTTTACAGTGGGCATTTGTGTTCAGTGTGCGTTTGCGTGGGCAATTTTTTTTACAGTAGGCATTTTTGTTCCATGTGCGTTGGTATGTCAGAGGGGGCGTCTATGTATTTCAGTGGGAATTGTTTATGGTGGGTGTGTTTATACAGTGGGCAATTTTTATACAGTGGCACTGCAAATTTTTATTACCGTGGCTTTTGTTTTATACAGTGGCGTGTGTTTTTTTTGTTTTTTTTTTCTGTTCTTGTATGGGCGAATTTATACCCCTTCGATGTGGGCATTCGGGCGTGTGTTTTTTTTCTGTTTTTGTATGGGAAAAC
>ML827228.1:3959-17283 GCA_009831015.1 Picea engelmannii | reverse complement strand
CACAAAATTTTAGCATCATCCTATTTTATTAATATTAACCTACTCTTTTCATATTACTTTATTTCATTAATATTCTTAATATATATTTCTACAATGTATTACATTTTTTCTATTACTTTTAATATAAAACAAAATTTTATCATCATCATTTTTTTATTAATATTAACATATTCTCGTGATGATCTCTTCATATCATTCTATTTCATTAAAATTCTTATATATTTCTACAACGACTCACATTTTGTCTATTACATTTAATACAAGACAAAATTTTAACATCATCATATGTTATTGATATTAACATACTCTCCTTATAATTTTTTCATATTAATCTATTTCATTTACCGACCTTACATTTTCTCTATTACTTTTTAATATAAGACACAAATTTAACATCATCTTGTTTTATTAATATTAACATACTCTTTTCGTCATCTTTTCATATCACTCTATTTCATTAGTATTCTTATATATTTCCACATAGACTTACATTTTGTCTATTACTTTTAATATACTACAAAACTTTAACATCGTACTATTTTATTGATATTAACATACTCTCCTTATCATATTTTCATATTATTATATTTATTAATATCTTATATATTTCCACATCAACTCAACTTTTTCTACACTCTCTTACATAATATAATACATCCAAATAAGATATTAGAATACAACTTTTTCTACAATCCCTTACATGATATAATACATCCAAATAAGATATTAGAATACAATACATCCAAATAATAGGCATAATTTTCATATCATTGTATTTCATTAATATTCTTATATTTTCCTACACCATCCATTTTTCTACATCACTTAATATCATTCAAGTAAAAGAAATAATTAATATCATTACAGTTTTTTATCAATTAACAAATTGTTATAAAAATTTTTATCATTACTATTTTAATACTATCCTATTACAAAATATAATTTTTACATTATAATGTATTTTAAATTATATTCCAATATATCAAACAAAAACATTTAAATTTTTATATCATATTATATTCATACATTTTATTGTATTAATATTTTCACTTTTCTAAAATACTATGCTATAAATTATTTTCCAATATAACAAACAAAATCATTTAAATTTTTATATTATATTATATTCATACATTTCAGTTGATTAATATTTTCACTTTTCTAAACCGCCATACTAAACATATGTATTAACATATATATTTATTATACATTTTCACATTTTCACCAACATCGGAAGCATGCATGTGGACAATAATACCTAGACCAACAACATTCTTTTATTCCAATTTAAAGATCCATTTCATCGCTCATCTTAATGTTTAAGTATAATGAATATTATGCTTACACCAACCATGTTTATATGCTATAGTACTAACAAAATGCTTTACTTCATCGATATATCCGTTGTCCTTTTAAAATTCATCCTATAATCAATAAGAACCATTATGTTTACGTTCACAAGTAAAATTATGTTGTAATTAGATTTTTTTTACTAAAGAAAATGTAGAAATTAGTAATTAAATTATGGTGTAATGATGATTTTTTTTATTAAAAAATAATATTGTAAAAACTAGTAATGAGTTAAGGGGTAATAGTTTGAATGGTTGAGGGGTAGGTCTCACACTCTTCCCACCCAAATTTAAATTTTTATTAATCATTTGGCCCATTGTAATAAGGATAGAAGGGTAGACACCCCTCAAGAGTGAGAAATCCTAGTAGATGTGTCTCTAGATGTGTTGCCCCTTACTAAATCATTTGCTAATCATTGGTAAGAAGTTTTTATGATCATGTTGACAAAAAAAAACTTTAATTACATTTTTAACAATGTGAATTCATCATTGCACAGTAGTCTTATAACTATATGTCCAAAGTAACTTTAATAACTATTTTAACCATGCACATTCAACATTACATAAATAATAAAAGAAATTAGTATTGAGTAATGCACTTCATAATTATTCATCTTAAATGTCCCACAATATTAATTATTAATACCATTATGGTTTCTGAAATGTTTCATTCAATTCTAATTTATTTTAAATGAATCCATAATCCTTCATTAAATTCTATTTTACACAAATTCCAACAATAATCTAAAAAACTCTCATATAGTTTTAAAGATGTATATTTCCATTTTCAACCATTATACCGAAACAAAATAAAAAAAATATTAAAAAAGTTAAACATTTCATAGAATAACATGGTATTTACTTGCCTTCAAGTGAACGCCCATAAAGCATGGGAATTTATTATTATATACATTATTATCTATTGAATAAAAGAACCAATACTTATGGGTAAATGGTTGGACCTAAAACTTTGTATGTACGGATCATCGGAAATATACCTGAAATTATATGTAAAAGATTATATCCAAAGCTATCTCTGAAAGGTCAAGCAAGGTGTTATGAATGAAGAGTTAAACGCAAAGCTATGCAAATGTTTAACAGTAGAACTATGTGATAAGGGTTGGAAAATCAAGTTGAAATAATAGTTTTTTTCTTGTATATATATTATGTTATTAAATTCTCCATAGGAATAGCAGAGATTGTAAGTCAATATAAAGTTATTGCATACACATTGTGTGTGAGAGAGTTACTCAGTTATAAAAAATATTGAGTTTCAATATCGAATTGAGGACTCATCATAAGGGTGGAATTCATAAAAGAATTCGTATGATTGCTTGGTATAGGAATTCAATTTTCTTTTTATAAGAACAATTATTAGAATTTAAAGATTATAATTAAGATATAATGAAATATTATTAACAGGTGCCCGAAAATGCAAAGAAGAAAGATGATAACAGAAAGGGAGGGAGAGAATGAGATGGTCATGCTTTAATGGATGTCACATGCACTCCATCATTTTGGATCATTGAGTCAGGTGCATCGAACCATATGGCTGCATCAAAAGATGAATTTTCCTCCATCGAAGAAAGCACCAGATCCCCAATTTACTTGGGAGATGCCACACCCACAAAGGTGTGTGGAGAAGGAATTGTTGATCTTTAAGGGGGATGCTTCACAAATGTGCTTCATGTTTCCTCGCTGTCCGCAAATCTTCTCTCGATATATCATATCACTCATTTTGTCTCTGGAAGGAAGGTGGAGTTCACTCCGGACTCCGCAGTGATTACCGACATTTCCACAGGCTCACAGCTTGCACATGGAATTGCATATCACGGTTATCATTTGTATTTATTCTAGCACTTTGTTCCTAAATATATTAACACTGTATTTCTATCACAATCTAATGATATCAGCAGGTTATGGCATGAAATATTTGGCCATCTAAATTATAAGGATTGCCAGCTATTAAATTCACAAGCGGTGTATGTCAAGGATGCATTCTTGGCAAGCATCCAGAGAAAAAGTTTAACAAAGGGAAGGCACATAGAGCTTCTCCACCTCTTGGTATGATTCAAAGTGACATCATGGGCCCATTATTGCATCCTTCAATTAGTAAGGCTCGATATGTACTCACCTTCATAGATGATTTCTTTCGCTTTACTTGGGTGTTTTTTCTAAAATTAAAATCGGAAGTATTTGAAAGCCTTATAGAATTTAAAGCACTTGCTGAGAATGAGTCTGGGTGTAAGATTAAGATACTCCATACTAATAATGGGGGGGAGTATGTCAACAAAGATGTGCAACAACTTTGTATGGATGCGGGTATACAACTACAACACACAATTCCATATACACAGCAGCAGAACAGTATTGCAGAGAGGAAAAATCGATCCTTAAAAGAGATGGTCAATTGTATGCTACAGTCGAAATCATTAGCTCCCAAGCTATGGGATGAAGCTATTAATTGTGCAACATACATTCATAACTGAGTTCTTCACAAATAACTCAAAGGCACCACTCCTTTTGAATGTTGGACCAGTAAGAAACTGAAAGTGTTGCACTTTCGCATTTTTGGTTCACGAGCATGGGCTCACATTCCGACAGATAAGAGGAAGGCTTTGGAGCCTCAAAGTGTTGAATGCATATTTGTTGGATATCTTGAAGGTTTCAAAGGATATATATTTCTGGAATGTCACACTGAAAAGTTCATTCTAGCTCGAAGTGTGAAGTTTGAATAAGAATCACTCCATGATTGTTTAGAAGACCCTGTTCAGGAACCACTTGTTGTCACTGATGAGGACACGTTAGAAACTTCTTCGAGCACTTCAGAGCAGCCATTAGAGCATAATTTTGTGTCTAATATAGAGGATTAGTGAGCATGTCATTTCTACTCCAAGTCAGTTGCCAACTTGGGTAGAGAAAACCCTGCAAGATGTGGGTGAACTAGTCGGTGATTCTGCGGATACAAGAAGGACTAGATCACAGTTTTTTGGGGCTTCTCAAGCCCTGGCTGCCACATAACCTTTGTTTCCCATAAATTTATATATGACACTTGGTTCAGATTCACAGTCACACTCTGAGGCTGCTGGAAACCCACTTTGGGAGGCTACCATGGATGAAGAGTACTCTTCTCTTATGGACAACAACACATGGGACTTGGTTCCACTTCCGAAAGGAAGAAAGCTTGTTCGATGCCGATGGATATATCGAAAAACATTTTTGAATATGGTGAGAACAACATGTAAAAATCTCGATTTGTCACAAAAGGATACTCACAGGTACATGGCATAGACTACAGAGAGACATTTGCACATGTTGCAAAAATGGACTCCATTCGACTAGTTTTGGCCATTGTCGCTTCTCGCAGATGGGAAGTTCACAACATGGATGTGAAGAGTGAATTTCTTCATGGAGATCTCAAGGAGGATATCTATATGGAGTAGCCACAGGAATACATTCATAACTCTTCCCTCATTTGTAGATTAAAGAAATCTTTGTACGGCCTAAAACAGGCTCCCAAAGCCTGGTATGCAAAGATGGATTATTTCCTGCTTTCCATTGGATTCATTCGATGCAAATATGATCTGAATATCTATTTGCTGCAACATGATGATTCTTTTTTTCTGATAGTACTTTATGTAGATGAATTAATGATGACAGGGAACCTTACTTCAACTATTGATTCGACAAAATCAACATTGCACGATCGATTTTCGATGGCAGATTTGGGACTGTTGCACTACTTTCTTGGTCTAGAAGTTTCTCAGTCTACTTTAGGGATCAATATGGCACAGTCTAAGTATGCATCATATCTAATTGTCCACTTTCAGAGGACAAAATTCAAGCCAACAACATCTCCCTTTCTTTCAGGGGTCATATTTGAGGATGCGGGTACTACACCTTTCGTGGGCAGTACACTGTATCGACAGTTGGTTGGGAGTTTGTTGTATCTTACTCACACTCGAACTAATATCTCTTTTGCAGTAGGAGTTTTTTCCAGATATATTCAGGAGCCTCGTGAGATTCACTGGAAAGATGCAAAGAGAATCATTAGATATGTGAAAGGTACTCCCAGTTTTGATATCTTTTATGTTGCAGATTGCCCACTTTCACTGATTAGGTACACACATTTTGATTGGGTTGGCGATGCTACAGACCGCAAGTCCACCTCTGGTTATGTTTTCAACTTTGGTTCAGGGCCATTCTGTTGGTCTAGCAAGAAGCAATCCACAATTTCTTTATCTACAGTAGAGGCAGAGTATAGAGGTGCAGTGAATGTGGTGGTCCTCGATAAGGGGTCCGCTGCTGAGGCGGCAGTCATCGAGGTGTAGTGAATGTGGATCCCCTCTAGAAACCACGATATCCTGGTGTATGTCTCGCCAGTGTCTGATGCTACAGTGTACCAGAGGAACCCTGCCCTGCTAGTCTCGATGGAGTCCTGGTTTGACCCCCATTGTTAAGCTCCTCTTCCGCTATGAGGGATTTTTGGACAACGTCGTGCAAGGTTTGAGGCATCAAAATCCTAACCTTTGCACGCAGGCTGCCGTTAAGACCAAACACGAACCTATTGACCTTGAGCTTCTTTGTGTTAAGGTGCGGAGCATACCAGAGCAGCTCCATAAAACGTGCCTCGTACTCGGGCACCGTACGACCTCCCTGTCGTAAAGCATTGAACTCATTGAGCTGACGCTCAATGAATTCCTCTGAAAGATACCTCTCTCAAAAACGTTCCTCGAACAGTTCCCATGACACGTCTTCGACGGCCATGTTCAGTTGCGGTAGGAGCGTCTTCCACCATAGAAGAGTGCTCCCCTTCAGTTGAAAGACCACCATGCAGACCTTCATGTTGGAGGTATAATCGCGAAGTGTGAAGCACATCGCCATATTCTCCAACCATGCCTTAGCGGCTGTGTTGTCCGGGGCACCAAAGAACTTAGGAAATTTTACTTTCTCGAGTTCACGGTGAATGCTACCTATAACGGCTGGTGCGCGTGGCAGAACCTCAGCAGGTGTCGGCGCCATGGCCTCATCTCTGTCCAGTCGGTTGATCAGTGCCTCGGACATGCGCTGAAAAGATCTCATCATCCCCACGACATCGACAACTGTGATCTTCTCCTGTCCGAGAACCTGCTTGCCTCCCTGGGGGTTAGACCCCTCAGGCGTGGATGTTGCTGGAGGCGTCACGCCTCCTCCCCTAGCACCCCGTCGTCTGCCTCCGCGACATCCTTTAACCATGATTTCCTGTATGCACACCATCAACTCGATCGGCAACAGTATAATAAAATCAATGGTGACAACGAAAGCCATAGTGAATCCCAAGTCGCGGGTCGAACCGGCTCTGATACCATATGTAACGTCCTCCTCGTTACGACAACAACTCTGAAAACAGGTGCAATTTTTTTTTTTTTTTTAAGGTGTGTACGTGCGTGTAGAAGTAACAAGCACACTTGACTCTACGTCGCCACTCGATGATCAACAAGATGCAACCACGAAGTTCAGCGTAAGAAGACTGAAGGCACACAATGAGTAACTGGAACAATATACGACCATAGGCATAAGGCGCACAACACAAACCTTAAGACATACTGGGGGTGCACAATAAGAACACAAAGGGAAGAATCCATGGTGTTAGGGTTACTATTTCTGCACAGGAAAGCAGGGTGTTTAGTCTTATGTCTTCTCGAAAGAAGATTAGACAGGCTCCTGGCCGACTGCTCAGGCAGAAACTAATAAATATTTTAGGGAGTCGCAGTAGTGGAACTGTGCCTTTAAACAACCCGAGACTACTGATACGGCTCGGAGTGTGTCTCAAGAGTGGAAACTATGCCTTTAAACAGCTTGAGACTCTTGATACGAAACTGGATTCCTTACACCGGAATTACACACAGACATATATACTAAGCTACAAGAGGTGTCCATATCCCGCCCGACACAACCGACCAAGCAACCAACTGAATACTATCAAGTACAACATAAACAAGAAGGACGACTACATCCTTTACGGAAGGTGCACGACAAGAAGGACTCCGACAACGAAACCCAAGTTCAACACGATTAAATGAACAACAACCCTCAATTACTAACTCCGAGTAATTTACTGTACGTAAATCCAGGACATTTCACCATATATGTTTTATCAATAACCATAGTTTACACTAGCATTGCAGTAAGATGCCCATATCATTACATTTCTAATTACAATAACATTGCAATAAAAACAATGATCATTCATTCCAGATGATGTCAACTCTAACATTTCAATTTATTTATATGGCAAGAACAATACAATTACATATTCAACAACATATTACAATTACAAAAATTATGAACCATTATTCAAAGACATTCCTTTACGTGTTGCAGTGACAACATTACCTAAACATTACCTTTACACCTTACTAACACAACTTATGATATTATTAACAATAAAACCATATCCTCACCTTTATATTCTAAAATACCCATCAAGTTAATAGACAATGGCTTGAATTTTATTTGATTATTGTAACCATCTAGAAAAAGACCATTTGGCAAAATGTTTACAATACTACAAGAGCAATTAGAATAATAAAGATTATATTAACTAGATTGTTTTCCATGTATTATCATTGAAATTAGATCAAGTACTAGTGAATGAAATTTCCATTTTGATGAAGTTGTTGTTTTAATACAAAAGAAAAGAAGTGATTCAACACCTTTGAATATACAAGTTATATTTAGATTGTGCAGTGTTAAAACACACACACACACACACACACACACACACACACACATATATATATATATATATATATATATATATATATAAGAATAAGATCATTTAAGCATTTCATAGAACCTTTTAGAATATTTTCCCTTCTTTTAGGATGGGAATATTTTTATTAAATATAAATTTAATTTAATTAATATTAAAAATATTTTTACAAATGGGACTACGCTAACCTTAGCATAACACAATCCATTAAAGGAAATTTAAAACTATAGATGATCATTAAGAATCCCAACATTGGAAAGGTTTGCTTGGGAAATAAACTCACTCCTTTCAAGGTCGTAGGTCAGAAATATAAACATCGTTTCATCACATAAATTCAGAAGGAAAATACAGTCATCTAAAAACTTCTGTTGGTTATCTATCTAGTCCTCTCTGAATTTGAATTTCAGATGCAGTTTGAATTGGTCTGAGCTCAACAGAAAAACTGAAAACTTGAAGGCCTGCTACGCATGGCTGTAATAATAAGGCAGGACGTAACAATGCATTTTATAACTGCATTTTATGTTGTCATTTATGATAACCACAATCTTAGTACAACGATTTTCCATAAAACTTTATTACAAGCGCATTTAATATTCATTTTCTTTTTGCATTTTAAAATTGCATTTTGCATTTGTCATTTGAATAGCAACAGGTGGCATGACAACAACTTACCATAAAACGTTATGACTACAGCGTTTAATTCTTTTTACGGAAAATTCATCACCCATACATAGTAGAAACATCATATTCTAAAAAGTTACCTTTTCATATTACAACAATGTAAATTATGGTACCATGCTTCTGCCCTGTGCTCTACCGATTGGTATCAACGCTAACTGCTACTTCCTGAACTTATCTAATAGAATCCCGATATTCTTGCAGTCAAGGTTAAGTCATAAGGCATTAAATTAACGTTGAATCTAGCGCTAACGATTTCGTTACATTTCCGAACAAAATTAATATGAATTAAACTTGTTGGGCAGTAAAACATTAATTCGTGGCATCTACAGTTTGATAGAGTAAGGGTTTTAATAGGGACGTGCCAAGTCGGGATACATGGTTCGTCTGTCTCCTAAATACCACAATTAGCAACTAATTAAAACGCTGGGGGTGGAGGTTGACCCACCCATTGGGTCGTTGGGCAAACATAAATCTTGCAGTCGGATCCGAAAAACACAGTGGACACTCTAAAACCAAGGGAGTACAGGGAACGGGCGCAGAAACTAAATGACTCGCAGGGGCGCTATCCTCCAAACCCAAGAAAACGCGCAGCACAAAATTTCGTTCCTTCCTTCAATCGAACTGGCCAGGGAGAATCATTCCACACTCTTCCAATACCTCTCAGGTACGCAGCTGCTGGGGTGAAGGGAGAGCGAGCCCAGGAGTGGCGGAAAGGAAGAACCAACCTCCCGACTCTGCAGTGAAGGGATACATCACACAGAGGGTGACCAATCGTCTTACTGAGCTAAGCTAATATGTTCTCTGCTGGAAGGTTTCGAAAGAGTAGTCAGAAATAAAAGTACACTATCTTCCTACCGTAGTAAACCTTACTCCTTATCTAAGTAAACTAACAGAATTACAGCTATGTTACTACCACCCAAACACTACTCGCCTTACCTCTAAGTAAGAACAACGATGTGTCTTAACTAAGTCGGCTAAAGTCATTGACTGTACGACTGTACAACGAAGGTTCTAAGGGATAAAATCCCACAACTAGGAAGGGTACAACGAGAAGGGTACGCAGAAACAAGAAGATCCCATTCCCAGGAATGATAGAACCCCCAACCAGAACAGAGGCCTGAGGGTTTTAGGTAATTAATCGAAAGGCTAGGCTTAAGACAGAGTTCAATCACTATTATGTGAGGACACAAGGCGCAGAGATAACTATTCCGGCGATCAACACAATTTGCAAAAAAAAAACTACTCCGACGATCTACACCCGAGTCGATGCCTTACAACATTAAAATTTTAATTGCCGAAATAAATAAATGAACAACCATACAATCCATTTACTATCGAGGTTCTGATCCTATCACAAGTTTTAGTGCATTTACTGTACTAACAAGAGCGCGTACCTGGCCTTATCGCCCGTTTGATGACATCCGCGCTCCTTATCGCTCCTGCTCCACGCCGCTCCCGCTCGCCGACTGTAGAGAGCTCACCGGTACCTCCCAGCCAATCACTAGGGGTACTCTGCTTCCCCCTTAGCCCCCCGAGCCGCAAAGGGGCCACACAAGATCCAGAGATAAGACTAGCTTCTCATCTCGCCTCCAAGGCTGAGCTACCACTCCAATACAGCTGAGAAATTCCCAACTCCTCACAAGCAAATAGTCAAGCCACAATCCGACAGCGTAACGTTACGCTCACCGTTCCTCCTCTCTTCCTTCTTTTCCCCTTCTTTTATAGAAATTTGAGACCCACCTACTTTCCTAAATCATTATTAATTAAATTTTTAATGACAATCCTCTAAAAATTCCCTACCGTCCAAGTGTCACTCATCCCCCACGTTTCTCCAAAAATTAATTTCTTTTTAATAATTAAAAGACTCATTTCCCTCACCCCCCTATAGTCGCTCCTAAAATTACTCCTAGGGTTCCTAGATCCCCTCTCATTCTTTTAATAACTTTCCTTAAATGAAGTTGCCAAAATTTAGTTCATTTTAGTAACTCCTTAATTGTTGATTCCATTTTGCTTTTTACCCTATGTCCCCTACTTTCCATTATTAAGTTTCCTTTATTACAAGTTTCCTTATTTCTATTATTTATTTCTCTCTTTTTTATTTTTAAACCCAAAAGATAAATGTGCTTATTAATCCTTTCTATATTTTTAAATTCATTACTTTTATACTCTCACATGTTTTTTTTTTTACTTTATATTCCTTTTTACCTTTAACACCACGTATTTTAATTAATTTATTCCCTTTCTTCACTTTACCCCCTTAAATTTTAAGAAGACTTTAATTAACACCTAGGAGGGTTTTAGTTTACGCCCTTATGTTTATTTTTGTAGGATCTTTTCTTAGGGCTTGTCAAAATTTTATCTTAGAGATGTTTTAAATTTTTTTGGTTTAGATTCGAACTGGGTGACAATCAATTAGGAGAGTCATTTTGAGAATTTCTAAAGGCGTTAAGGTCTCAGGGTCATCTAGGTTTGTCTCATCATCACCATCAATGCAACGTGCCCTTCAGGATGCACTACATGCTCCAAGGGTGCCACTCGCCTCGGTTGCTTCTATTGTGCGACGTGCCCTTCAGGATGCACCACATGCTCCAAGGGTGCCACTCGCCTCGTTTTCTTCTGTTGCACGGCGTTCCCTTCAGGATGCACCACATGCTCCAAGGGTGCCACTCGCTGACTTGACTGATTGGTAGACATCTATAACCCCTGGAGTCAACACTCCGCCAGGTGAACTTGTGGGAGACTAAGGGCTCTAAGGAATAATGCCCCTGCCTTAATGCGCACCCCTTAGAATCATTGTGAGCGACTGTCGCAGTCTGCCCTCATGACATCGTGGATCCTCTCGAACTACGTAATCATTAACCTACAGTTTGAGCCACGGCGGGAGTGCTAGTAGGCTGTGGCAGGGCTGTTGTCCACACCTCTCCCTCAACCTCTCTGGAAATCATGTGTGTGGCCCCTTTACTCCATATGTGAGTCTGGTCGGCAAGCTATCATCAGCCTGCATCATCAACCATCGTGTCAGAACATGTCAACAACATATCATAAAATCAATATCATATCATCAAAACAAAGCAATATCACCATAAATGAATCAACCCAAATAGCACATTCTCTAACTCAATCCGGAGTCCAAGGGGATTCCATCGATGCCTCTGCATCCTCAAGGTCCGAAACCCTGCACACTCAATGAATCTGAGTCAGCAGCAGCTGTCTACATCAAAGTAGTAAAAACATCATGTCATCTATCTTAACGCATCATAATGAAGGATAAATGTTTTATCATCATAAAAATCCAGATCACTTTCGAGCAAGTGTCCTCAAAGAATAAGTTTTGTAAGTGCGCCAGAGCAGGATGTTACAGAGCGGAAGCCTACTGCATCAGTTTTCTTAGGGTTTCGGTATATCCAATAATAATTAAGTTTCAGCATATTCCCTTTTGCAAGGTATGAGAATCAAAACTTCCCTTTATAAATTGAAAATTTGATTGTTGTGGGGGACTCCAAATTTTTCATTAGGAATGTGGCACTAAATACCATTACTCATGACTCTTTGTTGGCATCAACGATCAAAAGGATAAATAATGACATAAATTTATTCTCAAACGTTCATTTTTTTTAATATGTTGAGGGATAAAAACACTATTATGGATAGGTGTGCAAATCAATCTTTTTTGAAAAAAGAATGGGATATAGTGATGAATGATAATCAGTTTACCCAACCTATACCTTGAATGATGGAGAAAAATACTCATTACATGCATTTAAATTGATACATGGCTCGTTGTGAGCAGAGCGATATTTGGTAGAGTGAATAGTGAGAATCTATGCTTACACTTGTTTTCACATGCTCCCATTATCCTCTTTGCATACTTTTGAAATGAAAAGTAATATTTCCCTTAAGCTATGTGGGATTGTGGGTTTGATATCTGGTTATTTTGAAAAATTTCCTTGGAACTTCAGTGTGAGCTTCATTTCGATGAATATTGATCTCTTGGTTTTGTTGGTGATATCAACCGCTCTCATTTTTTTTCAGACAAATAATCTATCTCTTCTACCACCCTCTCTTTTGATGGTTAGGTCGGCATTAGGTTAGCCTCTCATCTCAATATGGGGGAATTCAATTCTATTCTCTTCATTGGTGATTTTGTTTCTCAATTTGAGGAAGTTATAATTTATTGATGGTGAAATAAGGGTTTTGGGATATTTTCTTTGATTCATATTCCTTGGTATACACAGGGTCTTCACTTAGTGAACCCATGACATAGTAGTTTCATTCATGACATATTAAATAATACCCTTTGTTTGCACTCTTTTCGTCGATGTGTGAGCAAAAAGTGAGTGCTTACATGCCTAGTTGGGCTCTGCTAGTCATGACAGCTGTATGTAAAGAGGTTAGAAAGAAAACAATAGAGCTATTAACAAGAATTAAATAAAAACATGAGCATGAAAATAAAAATAAAAACAAATGAAAGTGGACTAATGTCACCAATAGATAGGCTGATCTGATTAGTGAAATCCAGAGGTACACAAAGGGGAAAGGG
>ML827227.1:28763-61966 GCA_009831015.1 Picea engelmannii | reverse complement strand
TGAAATTATATCTGTTTCAAGGCATTGAGTACTTTTCATGAGGTTTTTCCATGCTATATTGAGGTTTGGTTCTTAACATTTATTATTTAAATAGTTTCTTCTTTGCAACCACTTTGACTACTTTGACCTTTTGGGGATTCTAGATGACTCATGAGGGTTCTCCAACTTCACATGGCCATAACTCTCTAACTGTGAGGAGTTATGTGACGTTCCACATACCACCAAAAATGGAATGACATGCACTATCCATATAGAATATTCTTACCTGAAAATATATCAAAAACGATACCATTATACATCAAACAAACTTGGTTCCATTACCCAAACCATTGTGCTACCAGAATTCGCTACCGTACTTTCTTCAAGGGTTGACATCAATGACAACCAACCCAATTAATCAACAATATGTTCCTGACAGTATAACCAACTAGAGAGTTTTTAACGATGATGAGCATATTATAAGTTTTCTTACACAAGAAAACACATATAAATACTTAATCATCAATGGAAATCAACATGATTCTGAAATTAATCCTCCTTCACTAGATTATAAAGCTAAGCTTGAAAACATCATTCCAAAATCTATAGTTAAAATAGAAAATTTTTACGATCTTCAAGATATATTTAAAACACCAAGTAATTGCAAAACAAATAGTTCCTCAATGAAATTTGAAATCATAAATTTGGGAACTGAAGAAAATCCACATAATGTTAATCTTGGATTAGGTTGCACACCATCAGAGCATTTTTCTTTTATTAATCTATTGAAAAAATACAAAAATATTTTTCCTAGACATATAATGATCTAAAAACCTATGATACTTCAATTATTCAACATGTAATTCCGCTAAAATATGATGTCAAATCAGTCCAACATAAATTTAGAAACAAATCATCTCAACTTGGAACAACAAATAAAGAATGAATTGAATATATTGCTACAAGAAAGAATTATTTTACTTGTTAGACACTCTCAATGGGTTTATAATATGGTTCCAATTAGGAAGAAAAATGGAGTCATTCCAATTTGTATAAAGATTCTAAAAATGATAATTTCCCTCTCTCTCCTATGGAATAGATTCTTTAGTCCATGGTAGGTTCTATGATGATGTATTTTCTAGATGGATTCGCGGGTTATAACTAGGTCTTAGTTTCCAAATATGATCAATTGAAAATGACCTTTTGAACAAAATGGGGAGGTTACACATACAAACAAATGCCAGTTGGATTAATAAATGTTGGTGCCACATTTCATCGTACCATGGACATTTCCTTTAGAGGGTTAGTAAATAAGTCAATGGTAATATATCTGGAGATGTCACTATATTCTCTAAGAAAATATCTGATCATGTGCATCATCTTAAACAATTTTTTGACCACTGCAAAAAAGTATGGCATTTCTCTTAATCCCAAGAAAATTGTCTTTGCTCAAACATAAGGAAAGATTTTAGTATTCATCATTTCTAAAGTAAGAATTGTGATTGAACCTGAAATAATTAAAGCAATATCATAAATCCCCTTCCCTTGTAATAAGAAAAAAATGAAATCTTTCTTGGGACAGATTAATTTCGTCACATGTTTTATCCCAACTTTTGCAGAGATTGTAAGACCCTTGCAAAATATGATTAAGAAAAATGTTGTCTTTAAATGGAATAATGATGAAAGAGAATTACTTAAAACAACAAAATAATCAATTGTATAAGCTCCAGCTTTGTCATCCCCCAATTTTGATAGAGAGTTTTTTGTTTATACTTTTTCTTCTAATTTGTCTTGTGTTATTATTCTTACTCAAAAGAATGATAAAAATATTAAAATATCAATTTCTTTTATGAGTATAGTTTTTCACGGCATGGAATTGAAATATTGTGAAGTGGAAAAATAGGCCTATGTAGTTTTCAAGGTAGTCAAACATTTTAGGCTTTTTTTGTTGAAGTCGCATACCAAAGTGATTGTTATGTATCCTTCTATTCGAAATATACTTGTTTAAAAGGACCTTGGAGACAAAAGAGCTAACTAGATTACTACTTTACAAGAGTATGACTTAGAAATTAAACCATCCAAATTCATTCAAGGTTTAGAACTGTGTAGGATAGAAACATAATCTATTGATTTAGGATTTGAAAATAAACCTGAAAAGGAAAATGAATCAAAGTCATATATTAATGAAATTTATATTACATCTAGTTATGTTGATTCATGGTAAAACAATATCAAATTCTTCTTTACTCATGGTTTTTCTCCTCTGCATTATGAACCTAAGAATAAGAGAATGTTATAATTGAAATTTTCTCATTATCAGTTGATTAATGGAGTGTTATTTAGAAAAAAAATATGATTATGTTTTGTTAATATATTTAGAAAAATCATATGCTGATAAAGTGCTATTTGATTTACATGATGGTCATGTAGGTGGAAATTTTAGTGGAAACACTACTGCTCATAAGAAATTACGCATAGTATAATATTGGCCAACTTTATTTAGGGATGCTCACACATATGTTATAAAATGTAAATTTTTCCAAACTTTAGCTGGAAAGGAGAAAAAATGCATTCCCATTATAACCAGTGATGATTTATGGGCCATTCATACAATGGGAATTGGACATCATTCAGGAGATAACCCCAAATTATTCTCAGTTGCACAAATATATTTTAACAATAAATGATTATTTCACTATATGGACAAAGGCCATTCCTTTAAAAATTGTTAATCAAAATCAGGTGATATATTTCATTGAACAATTTATTATTACAAGATTTGTTGTTCCTAACACTTTGGTTTTATAAAATGCTTCATATTTTTCTTCAACAAAATTAACTTAATTTTCCTTAGAGAAAGGTATCAAAATTAGGTGTTCTACGAATTATTATCCGCAAGGTAATGGTTTGGTGGAATCTACCAATAAAAACCTTCTCTAAATCATCAAACTATTAATGAAAATAAGAGAAATTGGCATAAATTCCTTACATCTGCACTATGGGTTGACAAGATCACACCTAAAAAATAATTTTCTCCTTATTTATTTTCCTATGGAAAGGAAGCCATTTTACCAACTAATGTAGCTTTACCTTCTCTCCAATTAGCACAATGTCAAAGAATATCATTGTCCCAAAATGCAAGAATGCATTGAGGAATTACTAAAATTAGAAGAAGAAAGAGATAAAGCCAAACATACTTTCTATGAGAACCAAAAAATAATAAATAAATGGTTTGATAAGCATTCAGTGAGTAATGAAAATTTCAAAGTTAGTGATTTGGTTTTGAAATGGGACAAATCCCATGAGGAAAAAGGAAAAGATACAAAATTTCAAAAACTCTAGCTCAGTTCATTTCAAATTGTCAAAAAGGTTTTCCTTTCAACATTTATTCTTCAAAAATTAGAGGGAGAAAAATAAATCCTTCATGTGAACGACCAAGTTCTTAAAAAATATTTTTCATGAAAATCATAAAACTGCAAATATGTTTATGTTTCCTCTTATTTTCTGTTGATTTTATCAGTTTTGTTTGAGACAATAAAAGGGTTTGTTTTCCTCAATAAATAATTGATACTATATGGGTATCATTATATACTTGTCTTCAACTAAAAGAATCACACTAAAAGTATCTATATACAATTCTATGATTCATAAAGAAAAAATTATATACTTGTAGTGGAACTCCTATGTTACCAGGAACACATATTTATATTACTAGCACGTTTACATTCTATGTCTCTTACATATTGCTTCTTCTAAGCCCCATTCATCTCACATTTTAAATTTTATTCCTAAAATAATTGGTGGAAGGAAGACCTTAAGAAAAACTTTGAAAGTGAGTAGTGTTGGACATTGGGTTCAATGCTTCCCATGAGTTTCGCGACAGTGGTTAACCCCCTCTTGTGGATCCTACCTTTGGCGATTGTGGAAGATATTAAATCCTATGGGTTTTGGTATAACAAAATTATTAGTCCAACAAATGGTATCATAGCGACAATTATTAAATGAAAAGCATGCGTAGAAAGAGGTGGAACAATTGGAAGGAATTTGGCTAGCCCAAGGAAATTTCAAGAAACATGACCCGACAGAAGTTGTCAAAAATAATTGTAGTAAGGTCAAAAATATCAAACCATATATCCATGAATATTATCCATTTGACATCATTTTTCAGAGAGAAACAAGTTTTTATGAAGTTTCTCGGGGAATTGATGTAATAAGAATTAGCTCCAAAATACAAGAATTCCTTGATAGGCAGTTCAAGAGGAAGAATTCCTTCTTAAAGGAGAAGAATGAAAAATAGGGAATTGTAGAAATGGATGTTGATAAAGAGGAGGATGAGAAATCCAAATATGAAACAAAGAAAGACCCCAACATCTCCACATATGACACACATTTGAACAAACATGATCAACAAGGCAAAGCAACAGAAGGAGAGGAGCATGACCAAGCAACAACACAAACTCCTTTAAAATATCTTGAGGTAAATATAGAGATCAGTACCAACACAAGTACTGAAAATACTCAAACATGAGTTGTTCCTATTGTTCTTACAATTGATACTACTCGTATTACTTCCATTCCACGAAGAATGGTTCCAATTTATCTTGACCTTGGTAGTCTTCAACCTATCCAAGATATTCTTCTATCATTAGATAATTATACCTTTGATGACAAGACAAATACCATTGTGAAAATAAATAAAAGGAGAAATCCATCCCACCATTAGGAGATTTTGTAGGAAATAGTGCAACTTTGGGATGCTAAACATTTAAATGATGAAGAGTTTGCAAAGGAAGGTATTGATGCCTTAGTGGCATTTTCCAGTAAAAAGAAATGGTCCATGAGCATAATTTATACTCAGTTAAAAAGGGATAAGAAAAGAGTGGAAGAACTACAAGATCAATTGAAGTCTTAGGAGGCCATTTGGTCATAGGAACAACAAACCCAGCTAGATCATCTTACAAAAGAAAACAAAATATCTCTGGATATCATTGTACAACTAAGAGATAAAATAGATGAGGTCACATCTAAACATGACAGACAAGTAGTTGTTTTTCTTGGGGAGAAGGATAAATTGAGAAAAAATCATGATAATCATGTGGACAATTTGGTTTCTCAAATAAATGAAATGAAAATCAATATGAAGAATTTACAAATATTAAGGAAATACGCAATGGAGTTAAACAATAAATTGGCCTCTCTTCGATAATTATTTTATGCCAAATTGTATGAAATCAAATATCAACATGAACAAGAGTTATAGTTTACTGCACAGTCTCAAACACGGTTAAAAAAACAAAAGGAAGCACAAAGTTCATTTGATATTATGAAATCATGGAAACATCGAGGATTAGTTTTCCTATTGGTTACTCCAGGTGGACTAAATAAGAGAAAATACACATACATGATTCACTAGACTTGGCACATTAATATTTTTTTTCACAAGATTTGATTAAAGAGACTAGAAAAAGTTACTCAGATTTGTGGGATTAGGCTCCGGATATCATTGAATATTATGAAATGCCTCATGTGAAATTTCTTAGTCAATCTATTCCCATGTCTAATTTCCTTTCAGATGTGAATCAATGGATAAGTTCACAGGCAGAAAAAGTCATACAGTTAATCTTTTGGAATGTCAATGTTGTCGAATAACTTATTACTCGATCAATAGAATGTTAGGTCTATTGAAAAATTCTTATCAAAATTCAAGACAATATATGAAGATATTTCCAAAATATTGTACAGGTGTAAGATAAATGAAGAAACCCCTCAACCATATTTAATTTCACTAATGTTAGAAAAAGATACCTTATGGCAAACTCATGCGCAAGAGAAAGGAGTAAAATTCAGTAAGGGAGTTGTTGGTAGCGAGGAGAATATATCTCCTTAATATCATCCATCAAATCAAATCGATATCTAGACCAATAAGTTGGAACAAAATGTGGAAACATTTCTATGTTTTAGGAACTTTTATTTTCTATTTATTGTAATCATGTAGAAAGATATGGAGGTTGAAAACTCTAGAGACTAGATAAGTACACTATTGTAAAATCCAAATTTCTGTATTTGAAGACCTGTTGTAGCAGTATCTATATCATGTTTCAAATGTTTTGGTTCTATTGTTCAAGCTATTGAAATACAAATTTTGAAAGCCATTACTATCTTTCTTTTAGATTTATCGATGAATGAATGCTTATGTTCTCTATTTCTACACTATCGTTAGAATATTAGAGAAATTATTATGCCATTTCATTCTTGATTGAATTTGATGTGAAGGATATTAAAGTAAATATCAATATGGATATTTGTGATTTCTTGGTAACTTTTTACTAATTTTATTATTGATATGTATTTTTTTTAACTGTTGCTTAGCTATGTGAACTATTTCCATAGTTTGGCAACTTATCTTTACCTCATTTTTAATATATCTTAATCATCCATACTGAGTGTGAGTATACATATTGATATTTTTCTCAATAACTATTAACTGAGTTAAAACTCACATGGATTTGTTTTAATTATTATCATGTTGTACGAACTATTTATATAACTTGATAACTTATATTTATCTCATGTTCAATATTTGTTGTTTTTCTTTCTCCTAAATGGAATACTACGAACTACTTCTATATCCCAGTTAGGATAATATATTTTTAGAATAGAGTTAGATTAACTCTTTATTTTTTCTACATAGTAGCTTAGAAGAAATTCAATGAAAGTCTCCTTTCAAGGAGAAAATTCCCCTTAGTGGCAACCAGGACCACATACTGGTGATGATTGCCATCCCAAATGAGTATAGGCCTAATTTTGTCCTTGATCAGGAAATTTCTCCACATTGACTGGAAAAAAAAATTCCAAGCATCAAAAAATATTAATTCACCATTTGTTCCATCTTGGCCTACGTGCATAATTCAAAATTTGTGCCATCTTGACCAACGAACCATATTTGACATCTGTGGCATCTTCTCTTTCCAAGTTTTATGTTAGTGATGTTGTTCTAGTTTCTTCTTTATATGATGATACTGAGGATGAAAATCCACCTATGCATTCTCACCTTCCTCCTATTTAATCCATTGATCATGAGCCTACGCCAACACCACCACTTCCCATATGGTTTTGTAAAACATGAGAAGTAGTTTGTGATTTTGTCAATGATCCTACAAATCAACATCGCACACATTCACAGTTCCAATGAAACTCCTCTCTTTTGGATCAAGCTTCAGGGATTCATGATCTAGACACATTTGCAAAATATTATGGTCATCTATATTTGGACACAACAATGAATGAATAATATTGTTCCTTAATGATGAACAATACTTAGGATATCATTCCACTTTCGAAGGGAAGAAAACTTGTTATATGTAAGTGGGTGTATAGAACTAAGTATGCATCATATGTAAGTATTGAAAGATAAAATGCACAGTTAGTTTCCAAAGGATCCCCTCAAGTTGAAGGAATAAATTATAATGAAACCTTTCCCCCGTAGCCAAAATCAATTCCATATACCTTGTTCTATCCCTTGTTGCCTCATATAAATGGGAGTTCCATCATATCAATGCTAAATCTACCTTATTGGATGGAGATCTGCAATAAGAAATCTAGATGGAACAACCTTCTGGTTATGTTCAAAATGACTCCAACCGTGTATGTCACCTTAAAAAATCTCTTTATGGTCCCAAGCAATTTCTTCGAGCTTGGTATGATAATAAGAAAGTTCATTCAAACCCCTAATGTCTATACCAAGAAAGTAGGAAATCATCTCATAATACTTTTTCTTTATGTGTATGACCTTATCCTCACTATTAGTGACCCTAAACTTTTAAACCATGTGAAATGTATCCTTAAGAAGCAATTTGAAATGACATACTTAGTTTATTTGCATTATTTCCTTGGCCTTCAAGTATTGCAAACCAAGGAAGGAATTTTGTTTTCCCAATCTAAGTATGCATGTGACATTATTTGTTTCTTTCACATGGAACATTGTAAACCAATCCCTTCTCCCTTCTAGTCTAGAGTCAAAATTGCTACCATATGTACTACACCCAAATTATATGTCACTTTGTACCATTAGTTAGTTGGTATCCTTTTGTATTTGATTCATACCCATCTTGATATTTCCTTTGTTGTTGATCTTGTTTCCTAGTATATGCAAACACTCCATGAAATCCATTAGAAATCAACGAAAATGATACTTCAGTATATCTAGGGTACAATTCAATTTGGGATACAACATAGTTCAATGGGGACTCCCTTGTTTGTTGGTTCAATTTATTTTCATTATGTTGGCAACCTTGATGATCAAAAGTTTATTGCAGATTATATTTTTAGTCTTGGTTTTGAACCCATCTCCCAGGCTTATAAGAAACAACAAGCTCTTGTTGTTTCTTCAATATAAGAAGAGTACCGAGCAATGATTAATGTAATTCAAGAATCCTTGTGGCTTCAATAGATCCTTTCATAATTTGGATTCCAGTGGAAATATTTGACCAACCTCTAGTGTGACAATAAAAGTGCCATTAATATCACCAAATATCTAGTTCAACATTAGTGCAAAAAATACATTGAGCTACAAATGCACCTCATCAAAAAGCTCATTCATGGTTGCATTATTGAAGAGATATTTTACCCTACAACTGATCAAGTTTTAGACATTTTCACAATTTCTCTTACAAAATTAAATTTTTCCAAACTTCAATCTATGTTAGGAGTTCAGGATGTTGTCATTAAGGGGGGATAGATTGTAATGATTCCTTCCTTCTCCTATTGTGTCACCTTTTTAAATAATTCAATCCTATCCCAAGTTTCTTTTAAGGGTATATGTTAGGATCTTTAGACACTTATGAGTTAGTTAAGATCAACTTTCTCTAATGCGTCTTTAGGTAAAAGTGTGTTTCTTTAGTATGCAATAAGATGCTTTTTTAGTTATGTAATCAAATGATCATGATATGTTCTAGACATAAAGTGATCTGATAGCCCATATTCTCCTCTATATTAATGACTATATTTATCTATAGCTTAACACCTTGTTGAGGCCACAATAACCCCCTTTTACTTTTACTTTTACAAGTGAAAGAAAAAGGCCCCCCCTACTAAAATTTGTACTCTAATGCCTATTCTTCTACTGTTTGAGCCTAATGTTAACTCTTTATCTACCTTGAGGGAGTTGAGGGTTTTATCTTGATTGATGATTGTATGTCTTGAATGCATTTTGTTTTAGGACTTGTTGAATGGATAACTTATATGAAGAAGACATATACATTATGCATCCTCTTTCTTACATGTTATGCCTAATGTCTTCATATTTATTCTCTTGTATGTTGATCATACTCTTCAGTTTTGAACTCTTGATTAGAATCACAAGATCACTAATCCTTTCTTTGAGTTTGAGACTTGGTACATGTAGCCTTTAGGACACTCATCTACAACATCTAAGATCATGGATGATTTTCTTTGAACAAACCCAACACTCATTCATAAGTTTGTGAAGGTAGAGAATGTAATGTTTATGGTATAATGGAAAGTGTCTTCTTACTCACATAATTGATCTCATATTTTCTATGGTTGCAGGAGAAATTTTGTAGGGCCACTTCATTTACATGGCTACTCCAACCTTGAAATGCATGTGGCGAATCCATTGATATTATTCCTATTTCCTAGACATCTCTCTTACCTAGATCGTGTCTATCATTTGACGCCAAAAGTCAACACTATGAACTAAGCCTTCTCTTGCCTAAAACGCAGCCAGATTTGTTTTTTTATCACCATTGCTTTGATGAGGCTAGGAACTTGATCCTAATATTGAAACTTAATTCTTTACAGGCTCCCCCTCATTGGGAAGTAGATTCACATTTGATTACAGTTGCCCCAAGGTTTGAAGCTCACAAGGCTATCATATCCACCTTTCCCACAATCATATCCTGCAAGCTTATTGGATTTACTCTATTAGAAATCCCTGTTCAGAGCATTGAGTGTGCATTGTCTTAATATTGGTATGAATCCCAAAGGCCAAAATCCTATCGATCTCCCCTCATCTGTTTTTTCTCATCAGGCTGGTCAAGTGAAGTCCCTTGTGATATTCCTGAGGTTTAAAATGCATGAGATTTTTCAGATTGATATCTATCAGGTTCTTCTTTCGTCCTCCCCTCTCTTCAAAAACCCATGCCCAAAGACTATTGAGCTTATTGGATGCGGAACCTTGTTGTATTGTCACCCCATTCTTAATCTCTACTTGTCAAAACCAATTTCATGCATTTTGGCCTAATGTGGGAACCTAATCCCTGATTTGATTATATTACTTATCCTTGCAATATTATCAGGTATACCCTCTGAGATGTTCATCTTGAATGGATTAACATGTATCGTGCACTTGTCTAGCATCAATATCCTTTTATCATGAGTCACTATTTTTGATGTTATTGTGTCTCATGATGTGTCTTATTTTTACCCCCTGGTCGCTTTCCATTTGTCACATCCAAATTTGAGTGATTGTGATCTCCATATGAAATTCCTACCCGACTTGACACCCGGTTACTTGAAATATACATGGTATACCTTGCTCCTATTTTTGGCCCCTAGGTGCAGATCCCTAACTGGTGTGGAACCTAGACTAGGATGGAACCCCGACTCATGTGTAACTTGGCCTCATTTTCCCAGTTTTTGTATATAATTTGCATATTTTATTTTTTTCTAATTTTGTTTATTTCTTTATTTATTTCTTTGTTTTGTATTTATTTAATTCCATTTGTATTTTTCCCTTGGTTTTGAAAAGCCACATGGTTTTGATTGCACATGGTAATTACCCATGGTTTTTATTCCCCATGTTTTTTCCCAAAGTTACCCTTACTATTTATTTTTTACATGGGAAAAATCAAGTTTGAAATGACTTGGTTTTACATGAGTAAAAATAGTTTTACATGGGTATACTATTTTGTACATGGTGTGTTTTGCCTAAAACCCTAGTGTATAGTTTTTATGTGTACATTCTTATTCTTTTTCCATGTCCCAATAAAAGTAGATACAATTTGAATTTTTGATATATATATATATATATATATATATATATATATATTCTTTTTCATTTTTTATTTTTTTTCTTATTCTTCCCCTAAGACCTAGGTTGTGTATTTTAATTTAATTTTAGTTTCATTTATTTTTTTAATTTAACTTTTTTCATTTTTCTCCCTCACCCATTAGAATTCAACTTAATAATTCATTAGACTTCTTCCTCATATTCTTCCCATTAGGCTTCACCTTCATTCTTCACAGTAAATTCCCATTGGGAATTACCATTAAGACAAACTCCCTTAAATCCTGGAATCCTCTCCTCTCCTCCATGAGCACCTTGGGAGTAATAATGCACATTATATAATATTTTTTCAAGACCTAGACCTCATCGAAGTTTTCCCCTCAGAAGACTTACCATCAAAATTTTCCATGGGACATATCCTACCACATTTTTTGAAACCTAATGTTTCGACCTAATCTGATGATGTGCCATCAGAGTGAGTTACCATCAGAATGTTCCATTCCGTTGGAGTTTTCATGTGCATATTACCATCCTGACCATCCCAAATCCTGATAGGATTTATTGCCAGAATTGTTTTTTATTTTATTTTTGACTTAGACTTTGGGTTACGTTTTAATTTTAGGGATTTTTTTATTAATTTTTTATGATTTCACCTAGGTGGGAGATGGCCAAAATTACAACACAAGCTCTAGGTCATATGCCTCATCTAGGTCCTTTACACAAATCAAGTAATGGGGGATGAAAAACATATAAACCATTTAGTATTGAATTACCTCATTGTTGTGGGTGGGAAATCCCTCATACGGACTAGCACTAAGGGTTTTATCATGCATGCAGAAATGACCTAAAGATTCTTACTTTTTACCATCATCCCATGCCTAGAACCCCATTACTCATATGTAAATACAAGGCTCAAGAGATTAAGTTGATGTACCTTATTCTTCATGTTTGATGTTGATCCATTTTCGCGCTTGGTCGTTCTTTGATTGCAACTCTTCTCCTAATGTTGACCTGCATTCACTAAAGACAAACAAAGAACTCCACATGCATTTGATCTATGAACTAATGGGTTAGAGATTTAATCAATCATACAATCAATATTCCAATAATGACATTCTCATGTGGCGAGACGAGAAAAACAATTCTTTTATTAACTTCACAGTGATACCTTACAATGATAAAGTCAGCTACTACTCCTCGATCCTGGTTCTAGGCTCTTCTTCCACTGTCTTCCAACTGCTTTGCTCTATACTTATCTTTGCACAAGGATGGCTAAAGGTTGGGACAAAGGGAATGCTCAATCAGGTATAGTTTCTTTACTATGATTCTCCTCTTCCAAATGGGACCCCTAACCCTTCTTTTATAGGCTAGAATAAGCTAGGTATTTGGTCGAATGTCTGGTCACGCATGGCCAAAAGGTTTAGTTAACTTACCCAAAGTTGTGTGCTCCATCAGTAACTTTCATTTTTTCATGCTTTTGTAGGTACACGCGGGTTGTCTTGGGTCAGGTAGCGTGTACACGCGTGCAGTAATGTAGCAGGGCACGTGGTCGTTTATAAAAGGGGTTTTTAAGAAGAGTTGTTTAGCAATGTTTTGGAAAAGAAGGAATCTGAGATGGTCTGATGTTAGGTAAGCATGTATGGTGAAAATTAGGGTTATAAGACTCATACATGTGGTATAATGATTTTTAGGCTAAAGATCGACGACTCAAATTCCCCCATAAGCATATCAAGGGATATTGAGCACTGAATTTCAAATGGACATATATTGAGCTACATGAGTCAGAATCAAGGCCAGGATACCTCGATGGAAAGGTGTCAAGCCGAAGAATAAGATGGAATAGGAATTTAGGCCAAACCAGTGACAAAAAATCCAAAAAAACATAAAGAATAGAAGGTCATGAATTTAATGGAAAAATCACCGTGTAAATTTTAGACATCCATATCTAGGGCTACAGGAAATGAAATCACGCCTGGGATATCTCATCAAAAATGTAACAAAGAGAACAATGTGATGGAACAACAAATATTAATTGTTTTATTGTGAAAATTCCTAGAAAATGCATAAAATAGAAGATGCCCAAATTTAATTAGAAAATGGGTTGTGAAATGTTCAGGTAGTCATATATGAAGCTACAGGAGTCGAAATTGGACCTACAAGAGCACGCTGGAAGGATGAGATAGGGAAGAAGAATTTGGGATGATCTTGATCACTAGGTTGACACTAGAAATTCCCAGAAAATGAAGAGAATAGAAGAGGACACCAACGGGCATAGTTGATGATATTTTGTTTTAAATATCACACATGAACAACAAATAAAACGGAAATAACTACTCAACAATATCTTCAAATTCTATTTATAATGCTTCCCTTTTTATTTATGAAAATGTAAGAGAAATTTGAAGTGTAAAATTACAAAAGAAAGGGAAAGGAAAGGAAATGAACAGTCACAAAAAATAAGGAGTTTCTCTTATCTTAAAAAAGAGAACTCATTGACTGTAGAAAGGGAATTTTTCCAATTTTGTATATTGTTGATACTCTTATTGTTTTATATATGTTCAGAGAAGAAGATATTTTTGAACTCATAATTGTATCAAATGCATTTGGGACTAATCCATAAATGTGTTTGTCATTCAATTTTTTTTGGGTGTTGATCATATGAACTATTTTTGTGCTTAATATTTAGAATGCTTGTGTTGTTATGATTTCTAAAGAGTACATGGATGATGTTACAGGTCTCCTCTGCAACTATTTGAGATGATATAAGAAATATTATTGTTTTAATATATTCTTGGATGCAATGAACTATTTTTTCTTTCAAAAATATCATTTTAAGCTATACCCCTCTATTAGTTTTTCTCTTGTGAATGATAGGTTAGCAGTAGTTGTAGATTAGTTTGTTTTTGTTTTAGAGTAGGTTTAGAATTAAGTAGAACTCTTTGGGGGACAATTCATTGTCTTTCCCCTTTTTCTTCATTTAATTCTTACTGACAACCAATCCCACATACTGGTCGGAAAAATGACACCAAACAAGAGTAGGTCTAATTGGGACCTTCCATTGGGAGTTCTCTCTTACCTACTTGATACACCATTTGGGCCCATCAACACACTTGATTGGTCCATGATCTCTATTTAAATAGCATGGAGGGTCATTTATTGAAGATCAATTGTGAGGAACTCTCTGGAAAATATTTTTCTTTTGAATTAATATTTTCTAAAGTGGCCACATTGGCCAGAGTCATGGATTGTTCCCTCTTTGAGGGTTTTAACCATGTAATACACCAATGTATTGATATTTTATTTGGTTTTATGAATGGTTTCTTATGATGTTCATACTGTATGGAAATTCCCTATTTTTTCAAACATAATGAGGCACGCAAGAGAGGTAGTGAATTTGAACAATCAACCTTGAGACCTCCTACATGAATATCAAAGCACTCTACCACTTGAGGTAGCCCATCAAACTACACACACACACACATGTGTGTGTGTGTGGAAAATTTCCTTGAGGAAAGCCTCCAGGAGATTCCTGACACTATGTAAATGACACGAGATAAATACAGTCGAAGTACAATACGTACTTCTAACATAGAAGGACTCTACCAAAGTTGAACCCATGACCTCTCAATGACCTTTCAATGATATCTGCCTTGGAGTGTGTTAGTTCAAACAAATTGATATATATATATATATATAATATTTTTTTCCCGTGAAAAAAAACAAGTAATTGTATTCATATAAGACAAAATTACATCAATATATGTTTTGAGCATTCTTGTAGCTGGTAGATATAGTTGTATTACTAGGTTATTCCAGATCCATTATCCAAGTGGAATCATAAAAATATGGCCATCGACCCCTTAAATATTTGTTTTGTAGGAATACCCATATGCCATCTTTGAGAATAAAAAAAAAAATCGATTGTATACACCAGTCTTCTAAAAAGAAATAGAAAAAAAGAGATTTTTAATCAAATAGAGGTCCAAGGATTGTGAAGAAATTTTGAGGAGCCATGCAGGCTCTTTTTCCAAAATTTCCAGCTTCCTTGCTCCAATACCAATCCATATTGAGATTTGGTTCACTTCTTTGTTCCAGGTCCTATATACATGTGTAAAAGTGTAATGTGAGAAGGACTGAAGGAGTCTTATGATATCATCCAATAGTTCTTATAGAGTGTAAGAGTGAAGATATTGAATTCCATTTAAACATTTTATGACCAACATTGAGTCTCCACAAATGTTGATGTGGGATATTCCTTTTTCCTTGGAAAGAATTAAAAGTAGTTTTATTTCCATGAATTTGTTGAGTTTATTAGAATCTTCCCCCATATTTGCAAAAAATGAAATGGTGGAGTCATCTAAGTGTAGCACACCCCCAACATATCCAGAGGAGGGAGATCCCTGAGCATCTCCATCAAATAAATCCTAGGGGTGGGAAGAATCAATTTGTGGAGGAAGGTGGGGGGGCTTTGGAGGGTGAGAAGTGATTTGAGGGAAGGATTCCAAGATATCCAGAGAAGTTAAGGCACAAATGGAGGAAGAGGGATCTACACCATCAAATATGGCATGGTTCCTATCTAACCAAACACCCCATGATGAGATAAGAGGAATGGATTTTATAGGAGAGGAATCTAGTGAGATGAGCCATGACTCCAAGGCTTGTTCAACAAAATCTCCATCCCATTATGCATGAGATACAAGTGAGGTCCTTAGATCATTCCAAATAGCATGGGTGAAGGAGCACTGAAGAAATATATGTTGCCTTGTTTCATTTTATTGGTTCCAAAGAGCACAATGACTAGGACCAACAAAACTCCTTTTTTGTAGATTTTCCCAGGTTGAAGCTTTGTGTGTGAGGATAATCCACATAAATATTTTTTCTATTCTTGGACACTTGATTTTCCAGAGAAACTTTCCCACTATATATATATATATATATAAAAGAAGCACCAATGATTATCTTAATATGTTGGTACCATCCACCAAAGGTATGTTACCAATGGAAAGGTCATAAATTCCAATCTAATTAAGTTCCATAGTGTTACCAACCACAAGGATGGAAATCGATCCACCGATTAACAAATTAGATTCACAATGAAATGAATTTGAGTCTAAACACATGTTCAACGAGAACAACTTATGGATCTAGTATAAACACTAGTTTAATAAAAAGTATGTACAGATCTGTTAATTTGAGTGCCAACCACAAGAAACAAATGTCTTTGAAGGAAAAGGGTTATTTTGACCCTTAATGAGTTTATACCAAAGTTATGAAATTATATATGTTAGGGAAATGAATTTGGTTTTCATAATGTTCATTTCCCTCTTACCCTATGGACATTGGGTATTTCGGTGAGGGCATAAATGGGTACATTGTAGGTGTGTCTCCAAATATCTACCTTGAGATTTGAGTAAACTATAGAAGTCTTATAGTGGCCACCTACAACCAACACTAACCATTTAGATGTGTATCCCCAATATCTACCTCGATGTTTGAGTTATACTATGGAAGTCATTCACACATCGATTATAGGAAGCGGTTTTGGAATATGTGGCTTATAATGTGACCATAAGAGACTATCCACACCTCTAATAGACTTTGGAATTTCTCATATACCATGGAACACAAAATTGTGTAGAATTATATCAGTGGAACAAACAAAAATCCTTGAAAATAAAATTCAAAGTCCAGCATTCTATGGTTGACACATAGTATGACATAATTTAAATTCATGACCTTCATTTGAGGTTTTTATTCAAAGTTCAACATTCAACAGTCGACACACAGTATGAAGAAATTCAATTCATGGCCTTCCTTTGAGATTTTATAAATGGGATTTATTTATATTAAATACCTAGCCTAACCTTACTTATAAGGGTAGTAGGTGTAATATTGGTCATATTTTTCCTTATAATCCTCCCTCAATTATCACTATGTGTTATAATTGTACTTATAAATCCAAAAATTGAACATTGTTAAGCTTTCATGTGCACACACACTCTAATGGATAACACCATTCACATAAAAGATTCCATTCAACACATGTGTTGGAAAATCATTATGGAAACAATATTCATGAAAATCCTAAGTATGGAGGATATGCGTAGCAGAAGAAGAAAGAAGACAAGGCAGGAGCAGAGTGCGTAGTAAAGGAACTTGCAAGTTTGAAAGTGCACACTAAAAGTATACTTAGCAAAGAATAAATAAGAGAATGAAGCAGAGAATAAAGAAAGAAGATAAAGTGAGCAAAAAGGAAGGATAACAGTTTGACATGATAAAAATATAAAGACACACAAAAGCAAGAAGAACAATTGATGAGAGAACAAAAGAAACATCCAGACATAAAATCAAGAAAAGCAAGCATGAACAACAAGTCAACACAAGTTTTCATGAGTCAAAATAAGATGTAATCATGTTTTTGGGATAAGAAAAGTAGGGTTTTGAGCCCTACAATTTATGTATAAATATGTAATGGGTTGGGAATATTAGGGCTCTCTTGTGGGGTTCTCTTGATGGGTGTTCTCTTGTTAAGTTCTATCATTTGTTCGTCGAGTATGTTAGGTTTTGTCCATGAGGAGAGTGAGACAATATACTGAGAATGGAAGAGGCTATGTCTGAGTGTTAGGGAGAAGTTGCAGAGAAAGGTTTGCAATGCAGAGCAGCTAAGAAAGATGGAGAAAGTGATAAAAACATATCTCTATTGTAATCATAGTGCGCAAGCCTGATATGATTATAGAAAGAATAATAAAAAATCCAATCGTTGTGGACATAGCCCAAAGTTGGGTGAACCACATTAATTACTATGTCTTCTTATATTTTATGTGATTGATCATGAATATTCTTGTTATGCATGTTAGAATAGATCATGTTACTCTATGATCACTTTAAAATAGTTATGAATATTACAGTAAATGAGTTATGTTGCAATTTTCATTATAATGGTACTAACTAAATTCACTAAGTAACTAAGGAGGAAAAATACAGAATAATGTGCATAGAACAATTAAGTAAGAATGATTAAGATGTTCACCTCCCATTCCCTCACTACTATAGAAACTTGGTTCATGTATCCCCAATAGATGCATGGGTGAGACTTCACTTGCATGCAGGTGGTGTCGAAAGGGATGGTGTATGAAGGGTTGTGTTGGTTAAGATAACTTGAGCCTAGGGTATTATAATCGAGTGCCAACAAATAGTTTCGTTGCTGGGACCCAGAATCTGTGATTGAAGGAATGTTTTGGAGGTCGACCAAGAAATAAATCTCATAATGGCTAGAAGGGAAGGAATTAGAATTTGCTAGAAAATAAAATAGGAAACCTTGGATGAGCGACGAGCAATGGATGCAAAGTTATGTGTGCACATAGTTGCATGAGATTTTCTTTGGTGAAATTCATATTATTTTGACTAAGTGGTTAGAGAGATTAGTGGAGAATACTGGAAGGTACCAAACCACAACACAGAGGAACTGGACTCCTGAGTTGGTAAGGAAATTGAATTATGTAAGTAACAAGACTTCTCACGTAGTTCATTTATGGTTGGACAATATATTGGGAGGTTATATTACAAAATTTGCAATGGATTGTACCTCGTCATACAGTGTTGCAGAGAGGGATTTATTCAAAGGTATGCATGGAAGGTTCATGAAATCATTGGGTATGTGGATAAATATGTTGTTGTGTGACAAGTGCATGCTGACAATGGATTATGACTGCTAAGGGGATTTGTCCACATAAGGGAACTAAGGAATGAAAAGAGAATAGTATGAAGGTAGGAGAGAAATAAGGAAGAAATGAAGGAAGGGAGGGAGTGAGAATGAACAGAACCAAAGAAGGTGTATCAAAGGAATAAGACGAGTTTGGAGTATTCTGCAATGGAATAAGGTACAAGAGGCGGAATACTGGCGCTAGGATAGGAGAGTCATGCAGTGAGCCTGAGGGAGGAGAACCCTACATAATAGTTCGGATTGTAGAAATATTGTACGTAGAAGGAGAGGAAGAGAATTCTTAGTTTAGTCCTATAATAGAAGATTCGGTAAGTCCTAATCAGAATAGATCCTGTGTCAATTCCATGAACTCGTGTGCATCACCTAGATAAAAAATTCACATTTGATGATTTGTCAAAAGAACTCATAGTTAGCAAAGGAGGATAGATTAGTAGCAATCAGAGCAATGGAAGAAGTGTGAAAATTCAAAGTCAACCATCATCGCCTAGGAGAGGTACTACACAAAGAAACATGGCAGGGGTAGAAAACACTCTTAGAGTGCTTGAGTTCCAGGGAGTAGGGTCAGAGGACCCAGAACAAAATCTATTTGACTATGAGACAATTTGGGATGCAAAGAATGTCCAGGATGAGGTCGTAAATATTTCACAATTGGAAACAACATTCATAGGCCGTGCACTAGTTTGGTACATAAAACTGCAAAGTACCATGCCTACAAGACAAGCCATGACTTTTGCAGAAATAAGACAAGAATTATTGAAAGATTTCATGAAGTCGAGGTATGAGTCATAGTACCTCACATAGTTGAAGGAAATTAAACAAGTGAAGAATGAATCAATATGGGATTATGACCAATGGTTTAAGGATACGATGGGTAGAGTGACATTGTATATCCTTGATCAACAACATCAAGAATGGTTTACTGCATGACTTCTACCACATATGCATAGGTCATTGATCCAACAGAAGGTTGCATCACGGCCTGAAGCTTTGGAGATTGCAATGAAATTGGAAGCATCCCCTGTAGGAGACAGTGGAGGGATGGTGCAAGTCCAAATGTAGTTAGTTTCCTTGACAATTCAAATGGAAGAAATTACAAAAGGGAAGGATAAACAGGAACAAGTCTAGTGTACCAAGTGTAGGAATGAAGGCCACCATAAGGATGAATTCCTATCATTTGCATAGTATTTGGAAAGTGGAGCACCGAATCCATTACCAAGAGGGGGATATTGTGAAATATGTAAGAAATGGGGACATCATCCAACTAAGTGTCCATTACTATAAAAATATCAGAGTACGCCAAGGAACTTATTTTTCAATTTCTTCAAGCCATTCGAAGATGAAGAGAAGGATTGTTGTGCATTCAATTTGATGAGAGAGCACACTTTAGATTGTACATGATTTAGGAGGAGAATGATACAACAGAAGGTGGTGGTCCACGGTATAATAATTAGAGAGGATTTAATTTAGGAAATAGAGGAAATTTTGGCAGAGGAAGTAGAGGACCAATAATATGTTACAATTGTAATCAACCAAGACACTTAGCTTGCGACTGCTTGAATTTATGTACAACCTACACATACTGTAGAGAACTGGGCCATGTGACATAAGACTATCCTCAAATACTTGTGAAATGGTAGGAAAGAGGGAATCAAAATTTGAATGTGTAGAAGATATCAGTTGAACAACGCAATGAAGGACCTATAATAGTCATTGTTACGCGCGGAGGAACTAGAACAGGGGATGATGCAACAAATGGAGGGAAGTAGGCTAAGCAATGGGTAAGGAAAGTGGCAGGACCTATGCCAATTTTTTATCCTTAGCAAGAAAAGGAGACATATAAGAGGGAAAGAAAATAGGTACTTGGACAATATTGGGGAGCATCAACATCAGTTGCACCTCATATCGGTGATCGCACTATGCTAGAGAATCCACTTGGGAAGGTAAGTACCCTAAGAGAATTCCTGAGAAGATACATAGAGTTAATGAAATATGAAACTGTGTTGAATGCATTATACAGAATTATTGATCATTGCGTGCAAGGAAGGGAAACTCCTATTGCCCAAAGGGTAGTGAATGAGTTACTTCACAGAAAGAGGACCAACGGAGAGTTCATATTAAGTGCACAGATTGGGGAATATGATGTGAATAACGTTATTTTAGACTTGAGGTATGATGTGAATGTATTACCAAACAAGACCTGGGAGATGATGGGGAAACCCAACCTAATATGGTCTCCTATTCAACTAAGATTGGAAAACTAACACAAGATAGTACCAATTGGTTGATTGATAGGAGTACCTATGAATATAGATGGGGTACACAGTGTATAAGACTTTGAAGTCATTGAGATCATGGATGATATTCAAACATATCCAACACTAATGGAGCTTGAATGGGAATTTGATAATCATGCGATCATTAATCTAAAGAGGAGAGAAATGATATTTGAGGTAGGATACTTGAAGGTTACTGCACCATTGGACCCAATGGAAGGGAAGAGGTACATAGAGACAACAAAAGGAAATGAAATTGATAACTTGTACAACATGAATCTGTGGATGGATGATTAATTTAACCCTACTGCATATAGTGCGCTAAGTTGGAGAAGTATTAGTTCATATGCATTGGATTCATAGGAAGGTCTGAAACATTGGAAACAAAGGATGCATGAGGTATCAAATAGATGATGTGCATGCATAACCTGATCATTGTGATGGATTGGAAAGGAGTTATCTGATCCACCCATGTATGATGAATTGACTAACATAAGCATGTTTGTAAAGGCATTTGAGTTGTAGGTACCCAAACAACAAATTTTTTTGGCACTAGATGTTGTCCTGAAAGCTACTCCATCCAGATGGTGGGATGCACATAAAGAGGGGATGGAAGATTGGTCGCAGTGAAAAATGCAAATGCAAGTGAGATTTGGTACCGAGTTAGAAAATTTTGCACAGAAGTATACAAGGATAAGTGACCCATTAGATAATGTGGAGCAGTGCAGAAACAGATGGAGTTCGACACTGAAGGATGAATGGATACAAAGGTTTATACATACATTGGTTATCATTATGAAGAACTGGTATTTGGAATTGGAACTGCATAGAGAAACAACAAACTGGGAATATTTGTCTCAGAGGTTGAAGGTAAAATTTATGTTTGAACACGAATCTCCATCAATAGATGGAGCATTACAGGTTATTTGAATCAAGATCTTCTCAAAACAAGGGTCGATGGAGGTGGTACCTGTATGCAGTGCACATAGAGATTCTATGACTGTCCATGAATTATTGGAGTGTTACAATGTTGCTAAAGAGGAACATGATGAAGAAGATCCTAGGAATGTGGAAGTAACTGAAACTGAGGGAGAACACACAGTAGTTGAGCCAGAGCTTGAATTTGTTGCGTACACGTAGCCAATAAAGATGCAGAAGGTAAACATCGAAATGACAAAGAATCCAAAGTTTGCGCAAATAGGGGATTACTGGAGTGATGAAACCATGGAGTAGATTGCAAATTTACTGTGCGAGTATCCAGATCTATTCCTGACTACATTCTCAGAGATGAAATGGATAGCTAGGGAATTAGGCGAGATGAAGATTTCTTTGAAACCAGGTGCTAAACCAGTGCAACAGAGACCCTACAGGTTAAATATGAAGTACAAAGAGAAGGTGAAAGTAGAAATAAACATAATGTTGGATGTAGGGATCATTGAAATAGTGGTGGAATTAGACTGGATAAGTCTAATGGTGGTGCAGGATAAAAAAAACCGAAGGAATTAAGATTTGTGTAGATCTAAGGAAGATGAATGATACATGTCTACATGATCCATTCCCAACATTGTTCACAGATGAGGTACTAGAGAATGTAGGAGGGAAAGAGACTTATTCTCTCACATATGGATTCTCAAGGTACCATTAAATAAAGATTGCATAGGAAAAGGAGCAGAAGGCTTCAGAGAGCATAAATACTCTCCCACTAGTTGAACAAATGACGACCATTTTGGCACAAAGGCAGTCATACGACGAAATCGAAAGGATATGGGACTAGAAAAATATCCTTCAACAACAATTAGGACCATTGCAAGATGAAGCACTAAGGGTGATAGGAGAACTGAAAACTGCACAAGGAAAAGTGAAGCAAGCAACACATGACACAGAAGAGAAGCTCATGTCTCTGACTGTGCAAGGTGTAGAAGAAATTGTGGAAACAGAGGAAAAAATAATAAAGGTTGTTTCGACAGCAAAGGACTCCTCCCAAAAGTTCATAGAAGAATGGAGGAGCGTGCAACATGCATGAGTGGATCAAAACGAGCTACAGGTGAGTGTTGGGGGCCTATTGGACAAACATTGTGGAAACAATATTCATTAAAATCATAAGTATGGAGAATAATCACAACAAAAGAATAAATAAGACAAGGCAGGAGAGGAGTGCGCAGTAAAGGAACATGTAGGTTCTTAAGTGCACAGTAAAAGTATACTTAGAAAAGAATAAAGAAGAGAATAAAGCAAGAAGATAAAGCGGGTGAAAAGGAAGGATAGCAGTTTGACTTGCTAAAAGAAGAAATATGTGGAAAAGAAATTAGAGCAACTTTTGAGAGCACAAAAGAAACATGCAGATGTAAAATAAGGAAAAGCAAGCCCAGACAGTGAGTCAACACAAGTTGTCATGAGTCAAAATAAGATGTAATCAGGTTTTTGGGATAAGAAAAGTAGGGTTTTGAGCCCTAGAATTTATGTATAAATATGTAATGGATTGGGAAGATTAGGGGTTGTCATGTGAGTTCCCTCGATGGGTGTTTATCTGTTAAGTTCTATCAGTGGTTCATCGGATATGTTAGGTTATGTCTATGAGGAGACCTCAGGAGAGTGAGAGAACAGACTGAGAATGGATGAGCCTATGTCTGAGTGTTAGGGGGAAGTTGCAGAGAGAGGCTTTCATTGTAGAGTGGCTAGGAAATATGGAGAAAGAGATAGTAGAATATCTCTATTGTAAGTGTAGTGCATAAGCTTGAGACGATTACAAACATAATAATAAAGAATCTAGTTGTTGTGGACGTAGCCCAAAGTTGGGTGAACCATGTTAATTATTGTGTTTTCTTATGTTGTATGTGACTGATCATGAATGTTCTCTTTATGCATGTTAGAATAGATCCGGTTACTCTATGATCACTGCGCAGTAGTTATGAATGTTACAGTAAATGGGTTATGTTGCAATCTGCAGTATAATGGTACTAACTAAGTTCACTAAGTAACTAAGGAGGAAGAAATACAGAATAATGTGCACATAACAGTTAAGTCAGAATGATTAAGATAATCACCTCCCATTCCCTCACTACTACATAAAATTGGTTCCTATAGCCCCAATAGATGCCTCGGGTGAGACTTCATTTACATGTAGGTGATGCTGAAAGGGTCAATGTCTGAAGCGTTTTTTTAGTTAAGATAACTCAAACCTAGGATGCTTGACTTCCCCGTAATATAATTACTCTAATAAACAATGTAATTGTTGGGTTGTGATAACACATATCCGTAATTTACATTCGTAGATGGTTCCTCAAGCGCTTGGCCTTCCATATGCCTGAAAAATTCTTGAGTAATTTATTTTTAAATGTAGAATCTTGTGAGGTGTTTTCTACGAGAATTGTAATCCATTTTTCTCCATTGGATGAGCAATAAATAATACAGTTTCCCCCATTTCTTATTTCCTCTCTCTATGTCTAGTGTGTGATATTGTTTCTCTTCTTCTTTGTCTATGTTCTTTAATATATGATTACAGGCTCAGATCCTCAACAAATGGTATCAGAGCAAGGTTGTCTAATCCAAGGAGAGAAAAACATAAGAAGACCAATGATGAGGCCATGAATGCGCCTAAAGGGGGTGTCCTAAAAGGAAAGTGGTTCAACATGGATGTGTTGCATATGCCAGATGATCTTAGCCAGCTATGTTGGCACGATGTAACATGGCCTCTGAGATAGAAAAGTTGGGGCTCACAATGCTTGTTGCAAGGGGCAGTTATTGCTACGGGATTCAAGATGATGACATAATGGCTTCTTGGGGAAGAAATGTTGTTGGGAAAGAAAATGTTCTTTAATGTTCTCTCTTTAAGTTCGTGAGCCTAGCGATGGGGGAATATCACAGTTGTGTTATTTGGAGAGAGAAGGATTTCGATTTGATGGGGAGGGGAATCGAACTAGGGGTATCCAAGAAACAATTCATTTGAATCTATTGTTGCAGGGGATGTCTATACATGTGATTTGTTGTCTAGAAGCCTAGCAAAAACATTCTCCATGATCCCTAATTCAACAAGGAAAATGTGTGTTTAGTGACAGAAAGAGAAAGGCTTGGAATTCATGGACTTCTTCCACCACACATTATTTCTTTTGAGAAACAATGTGATCATTTCATGGTTTCTTTCAGATATATGCGAAGGAAAAAGGTTTCCTTGAGATAACTTGAGTGAAATAGACTAGACATCGTATTGATGCATGGTCAATCATAAGCTTTCTAGAGGAATTGTGGTTTTAATTTCCTTTAGCTAGTTTGTCAAGGGTGAATGGGATGAGGATGCAGGCCAGATTGTTGTCTTGGAAGTCCTACGAATTATGAATGAACCTATTGTTGCTTCATTAGCATATGGGTTTGAGAAGAAGAATAATGAGACTATACAGATCTTGGTGGTGAGACATTTGATGTCTCGGTACTTGAGGTTGGAGATGGTGTATTTGACACATCTAGGTGGACATGTATTCTATTTGGATATGAGGGGCATGGCAATGTCTTAGGCTATACTGGATGCAACAATGCTAGCAATGGAGATGGTGATGATCTTGAGGTTAAGCTCAATGAGTGCGAGGTGGAAGGTTCGAATGAAAACTTCGAGGTGGAGTTAACACATTTTTTTGTTTATGTAAATGGGCATACAGTTGTAGGACTTGGTTAGGCATGCGCACGCCATGTTTTTTTAAATGTCACTAGTAAAGTCTAGATGACCTAGTTGATACGAGAGAGTATGTGGTATTCCCAGATACCTTGATTTTGAGGGAGGTTTGGATGGTATTGGTCATGGGAAACCTCAAGGGGATAGGGGAGAAATAGGTCAAGAGTTGTGGTTTCGGGAACAATGTTTTTTTGTAGCTCGTGGTTTGAGAGCCCATGTATTACATGTAATAAAGCATTACCATTAGCCTAGAGGTGAGAGGTGAAGGCTCACATCGATGGCTTGGACGGATTCGATCAAGGAAGTGCATCTTTATTGGTCATGGTGCTGGAGTTAAGGGATGCAAATTGTGGGATCCTATACCCACAAATCATCATTAGCAGAGATGTGTACATGGAACAATCAAGAGTTGTTCAGGATCGCAAAGGGAGATTTGTTTGCAAACTCAGGAAATTATTGTATGGCCTAAGGTACCCAGGCAATGGTACAAGATGTTTGATTCTTTCATGGTGAGCCAAATTTACAAGTGAGTATAACCATTGTGTTTATGGTATATTCATTATCTTGGTGATATATTTTATGGTTGTAGCAAGCACAAGCATGGTTGAGATCAACATGCTGGCTTAGTTGGCGAGGACATTTGATATGAAGGATCTAGGAGTAGCTAAAACAAATCTTGGGCATGGAAATACACAGAGACATCAAAGATGGTAAGCTTTGGCTATCACAACAAAAGTATGTGGAGAAGATACTCGAGAAATTGGGTATGAATAATGTGAAACCGGTAAAAATCCCTTTGGTTTTCCATTGTAAGCTTTCTTCAGGTTTATATCCTAAGTAATGAAGAAGAAAAGGGTTTTATGTCTAGTGTATTGTATGCAGTGGGAAGGTCAATGATTGCAATGGAATGTTCAAATATTTCACATGTAGTTGGTATTGTCAGTGGACATGTGGAAAAACCAAGTAAAGAGCATGGAAATGGGTACTTCAGTATTTGAGAAGCACGAGTATCACCTATAGTGGTTGCAACAATTTAGTTTGTGTTTATGTTGATTCAGTGGAGGTGGAGTGATCCATACTGGAGCAAACTATGCAAACATGTTCATGCAACCAATATTGTTAGAGAAGTTGCGGTGGTGTTTGACTTCTATTGGCTTGCAGGAAGGTGATGTTTGATTCATTAGGCAAAGTATCAGGAAATTGTTGTCAAGTTGGAGATTGCTGGGTTGTGACAACACATACCTGTCAATTACATTTGTAGTTGGTTCCTCAAGTGCTTAGTCTTCCATATCCCTGAAAAATGCTTAAATAATTTATGTTTAGATGTAAAATCGTGTAAGATGCTTCTACAAGAATTGTAATCGATTTTTCTCTATTGACTAAGCAATAAATAATACCATTTCCCCCATTTTTTATTGCCTTTGTCTATATATATATATATATATATATTGAAAAAGTTTCTCTTCTTCTTTATCCATGTTCTTTAATATATGTTTGCACGCCATGATCCTCAATAATAATTACCAATATTAAGTTACAATAAATAAATAAATATATATATATATATATATATATAATCATAAGATTGTAAACCAATTTACTCTCTTATCTTGCTAAAGCGAAATATATTTAGTTTATTTTAAAAAATAGTTTTGACATATAATTTTGACACCGAAGGTTTATTTATCATTATATTTATCATTTTTATTCGATTACCACATGCTAAAGTGTTAAAAATAAATAGGTTCATATCGCGAAAGTTACTCATCACATCGATGAGTATCATATAAGCCACTTCTTGTGGAATTTATTGGATTTTCTAGAAAGGATAATCTTAAACGTAAGGCTCACCCAACGTCGAGGATAATGGAAGATGTTCAATTGATTCTTTCGCTGTTTGATGTGAAAATTTGTGGTGCCATGTTAATTTCATGATGTCATGTTTATGCTTTTTTATGACAACACATTATTAATGTTTGCTGCTTTAAGAAGCCACTCCTCCATGTTAAATTTATTATTATTTTTTCCTTACTTGTCATTGATTTAATTAACCTGCCTTTTTAATATAGAATTTTTTGAATTTTTTTTATTTTAAAAATTGAAAAATATTGAAAATTTATATTTTCATTTAAAGGTACGTGTTTTGTTATTAAATGTTGAAAGACTAAGTTGGATGGTTCAACTCAATTCAATAGGACATAAACTACGCTATATTTATTGTTTGAAATTTTTGATTGTATGCTTTAAGAAAATTTGAATTTCTCCATTGTATGTTATAATAAATTTAAAATGTTATGTTGAATGTAAATATGGTGCTTTATAAAAAATAACTTTGTGTTCATGTAAATGTTTGAGTGCATTTTCCTTTTCAATGCTTTAAACATCATGATAATTTTATTTTTCATAAATCCATCTTAATTAGTAGAAGATAATATCTTACTAATTCCACATAATATTCTCCATATTGTTCAATTATTGGTATCATTATGATTTAAATGTGATCACAATCTTGTTTTGTTGTTTAGTGCTTGATTATGATTGCAATCCCTTATGGTTTGCACATGTGTTTAGTATTATTTAAATTTATTTTGATTTTTCATCTTTTTGTTTTTTTTGGGACTTGTGCATACTATAAGATTCTCTTGGGTTTCTTATGTTAGAAATAATGATAATAAAAAGAATTATAATTTATAAAATAAATCATTATTTTAGATTTATTCTAAATGGATTTATATCATGTTCATGTGATTATATGATTGTCCATATTAGTGTTTTGGAAAGTAACTTTATAATTTGAAGAAGTTGAATTGCTTATACTCACTTTCACCAAATGTGAGGTGATTTTGGACCTTAGCCCATATATATATATATATATATATATAGATGTAATTTCCTTTTCTTATTAATAAAATCGTGTCTTTGGGGACATTTCATTATCCAAGTGGTATATCGGTTATTGTTGAAAGGTGTTCAATATTTTCACTCAATGTCTACTTTTGGAAGAGGTGGAGGAATTGAAGGATACAAGATTTTCAATAGCGAAATTTAGTGGTTAGTTACAATTTCCTATCCTTGGTACTGATTTTTGGGTAAAATCAATAAGTTTTTTTTATTATGTGAGAAACAATTTATTTTTTTATGACAAATACATGAAAAATATGTATTGCATTTATCATAGATATTAATAACAGTAAATAAATAAAAAGAAAAACTAGTGTGGCAAGTTTTTTCGTTATGGGAAGAAATCTTTGAAGAAATTTTAGGGAGAACCCAAAAATGTGTAATTTGCATTTTTTTTATTCAAGAAACCCCTTTTGTTGTTTTCTCAATCATTTCTTGAAGAAATTTTCAATGAAAGAACCAAGAACTATGTAATCTGCAAAAACAAATTGGATTCAAGAAACCCCTTCTAATGTTTGTTGTGTTATTCAAAAAATTATAAAAGTGTGTAGGGTGCAAATACACGACTAGCAAAAGGCTATATATGTTGGTCAAGACAAGAAGACAAGAAACCCTCATAAAGAATGTTGTGAAATCCTCTATGACCATTCAATTGCAACGATCACTCAATTGTAGTGATTCATGAAGGCTAGTGATGCTTCGACATGTGCTTCATTGACACGCTAAATTGTTTCTTATAGAGATGGTGTTGGATCGAAGGTTGTTGGTGTTGTAAATAATGTTGTTGGGTATACTACTACTAGGTCTACTACTCGATATGTCATTGGCCTAATTTTCTCATGTGAACAATTATTTATAACTTATCTAAATAACAAGGTGACACATCTGGCTTGTTTTGTTGTTATCAAGGCTGCAACCTACATGTTACAGATCAGGTGATGGTTCTCTCTTGAGTTTTTGTTATCAAGGTTATGATCTACATGTCAGAGATCAAGTATGCCTTCCATTGTTCTCTCATTTTTTCTCTCAGTGATTGAGTGTCCAATGTCCTACCTTATGATGCATGTTAGTGAATGTTTGAACAAGGCGATGGTTACTACTTGATTCTTTGTTAAGAAAATAATTGGATCATTTCTATTATTTGTAGATATTTTTTGAAAATGTCACATATTTCAAGTTTGAAAATTCTTATATCTTACATATTGTAAAAAACATATTGTAAAATCCATTGGGTCTTCTTGTATCATTAAGTGTTGATTAGAGTAGAGTAAAGCCTAATCAATGGTTTTTCTCATTAGACTATATGTGGGTCAAGGCCAAGCCCCTAAAGTTATTTTTTGGGGTGGAGACTGGCACATGTGGTGAATGTGTGGCTCATGGTATTACTCTTTCAATGGTTTTCTTATTGTTCATTTTTTCTTGATGGTGCTTCCCTATTTCACAACTCATGGATTTCATTTCTTAATATGCATAAATAGAATACACAATATCATTTGAAAACATTTTAAAGGAGTCGCTCTACAAAGTTTATGAAATTCTATTTTGATAATATAAGGTATAATTTTTTTTTTTTGGTATAGCTTCAAAATGTCTAAATTTTTTAGTCTTTTCAATGATTTAAACAAGTTAGAGGGATTAAATAATTACAAAGTATGGATTTTGTTGAGTTGGTGGTCAAAACCTCCTTTGGGACTCGTGACATGGTTTAATAGCCTCTCGTGGATCCATTAACTCTAGCGGTTGTATCCGAAACTAGTTGGTTGGCCTTTTGGTTTAATAACAAATGAGGGCCAACAATTAGTATTAGAGTGGGTTCCTTTGGAAATAGTCTAACCACTAGAAGTTATATCTCGAGAGCATAAATGGTTGGTTAGGAGTTTCTCTACAAATAGGGATTAGTTGTTTGACGGAACAAACTATTCCTTCTAGAGAATACAGATGCAAACATATCTAATTTCCGTTGGTTTCAATATTTAGGAATAAGTCATGACTAGTTATACAGCCCCAAGAACTTCACCAATATACATGATCGAGAAAAAGTTGAGAAAAAATAATGCAAAACCATTGATTTTCATCTTATGTGATCTGTCAAAATCAGAGTTTGTCAAAGTAATTCATTGCAAATAAACAAAGGAAATTTGGAACAAACTTCAAAACATCTATGAAGGAAATGACAAGGTCAAGAAGGCTAAGCTCCAAACTCATAGACAACAGTTCAAGAGTCTAAAAAAGAAATATGAAGAAAATTTTCCATCCTATCTCCTTCGTATGAATTGTATAAAAGTTGTTAAGGTCACTCCCCTTAAGATTTGATGTCAAAGTTTTTGTGATTGAATAAATGAAGGATCTTGAGAAATTAACAATGAATAAATTGTATGGTATTCTAATTTTTAGTTGTGGAGCCTGATTATCTTCCTGATTCAGAGGTCTTTTTTTTCAGTCGTGTTTATACCCCATGAAGAATTTACACCCCTGAAGAATGTACACTCCTCCATGCGGGGGAGTGCAGAGGGGGGTTACCCCCTTTGCAGGGTCCAAGGGATCCATCCCCCTGGCTAGGGTGTTTGGGGGAAAGAGGTAACCCGATGGGGTTTCGAGGGTGAATCCCCTAGAGGAAAAATTTCCCTATAAATGTATATTTTGATTTCATAGTAAATCTGGACCGTTCATTATAAGATCGCAGATCTGACGGTAGAAGTTATGTTAGGTTTTTTTTCCCTAGAAGGAAACCCTCTTTTATGAGGGAAATGTATTGTGGCTATGTATCATTGTGAATATTGTATTATGAGTGAGGAGACTGTGAGAGAAAGAAGAGGAAGTTAAAATGGGTTTGATGTAGGTTGTATCCCTTCATTCGTTGGATAATAATAAAGGAAGGACCTGACAATTTCTCTGGTGGACGTAGCCCACACAAGGTGAACCACGTATTTTGTTAAGCCCTAATATTGGCTCATTACCCCTTAATTGAGGCATATTATATTAGTAATGTTATTTTATTTATGTCGGCTTTAGGCCATTAGTTGTAATTATACCTCCTAGTCTCCTATATATACACGGAGACATTTTCATTTTGAATCATCTTGTACTTGAACATTTAAGTGGGGTAAAAGGAGGTTGCCCCCTCGAAGAGGATTATTATATGAAATTATCTCTTTTTAAAGTTGTTGAGTACCTTTTCTAAGGTTTTTCTATTCTATATTCATATTTGGTTCCTAACATATGGTATCAGAGCTCAAGGTCTTGGGGTTTCACTGCTACATCTGAGACACCTTGGAATTTTCACTATAACGTTTTTTCTACAATGTTTTAGAAGGAACGGATTGGAGGATATTTAGTAGACGGATCAAGGTACTTTGGGTTCAAAATTCAGCTCCTGAGGCCTTATAATTTTGGCGATACAGCCTGTACAAGATAGGGTTCTGGAGTCATCATGAACTGAGTCATTGTGGAATTTTCTCTATAAAACATTTTCTGTAACGTTTCAGACCCTGAACTCCTGAGGATATTTACAAAAATTAGTAAGGTATCTGTGGTTAAAATGTAAGATTCTGGGTCATATTAAATTTGTAGATACACCCTGGGTAAGATAGGGTATCTGACTAGTCCTATTGACTAGTCTCAAGAAGGTGTTCCAAGTAAAACAATCATAACTTCTTCCTAGAGTATCCAAATTGAGTGGGACTGGTTTCATTGGATCGCGGACAGTCTGTATAATTTCAGGTGTGAGTTTCAGAATTTTATATCAATTATTTTGTGCGGGGCACGCTATACAAGTGAGATCTCCTGGAAAGGCAAAAAATCAGCAAGTTGTGGGGAAGTTACCGTAAATTCCACTTGGTACATCCAATTTTGATCAGACCTATGGAATTGCAGAGAAAAAATATCAGATAACTACATAAAAGAAAGTTTCATACCCAGAAGGGCCGAAACTTGGTAGATACAACAGGAGAAATATTGTCTAACAGAACCACCTCAAAATCAAGGTTCAAAAGTGATACTTGGCCAACATGCCACCAAAAAAGGGAACTTCTACACCAAATAAGCCTCCAGAAATCCTACTTGGACTCTTGATGAAGGTGAAGAAATGTGTAGGGACATAAATGAACTACAAAAGAAGATGGATTCAATGGAATCTATGTTGGATACTAAGATGGATGGTTTAAAAGGGGAGATCATGGAAGCATTGAAAAATTTCGTAACAGAGAAGACACCTGAAAGTGAAAATGCATCCCATGAAATTCATGATGAGGACACAAGAAAGGTGAATCAAGAATGGAGAAACTCCAACTTTGGTTTGAAGACCAACCACGTTCCTAAGATTGATATGAGGAAGTTTGATGGCAAGGACCCAATCACATGGATACTTCAGATGGAGCAATTCTTTGATCTCCATAATGTGCCACATACACAAAAGGTACGGATTGCTTATTTATATTTAGAACCTAATCAATTTGTATGGAATCGATGGATTTGTTCTCACAAATCGCTCGTCACTTGGACAATTTTCACGGAAGAAATGATAGCACACTATGAGGATACAAGGAGCAATACCTTCTTTAGCCAATTGATAAATCTCAAGCAAAAGGGTTCAGTTACCGAGCACATTGAGAACTTCCAAAGATTGAATATAAAGGTAAC
>ML827227.1:0-25420 GCA_009831015.1 Picea engelmannii | reverse complement strand
ATCCAGAGTTACTCAAGCGTTGTGGACAACACTTGTCTCAAGGGGAGGGGCATGTTAAGCCCTAATATTGGCTCATTACCCCTTAATTGGGGCATATTATATTAGTAATCTTATTTTATTTATGTCGGCTTTAGGCCATTAGTTGTAATTATACCTCCTAGTCTCCTATATATACATAGAGACATTTTCATTTTGAATCATCTTGTACTTGAACATTTAAGTGGGGTAAAAGGAGGTTGCCCCCTCGAAGAGGCTTATAACTGAAATTATCTCTTTTTCAAGGCGTTGAGTACTTTTTCTGAGGTTTTTCTATGCTATATTCATATTTGGTTCCTAACATATTTCTGTGTCTCTATTGTATTGTGTATATTTTTTATTTTATTTCCACATTTTTTTTATTTTATTGCTCTGCAATCCTGTTTTTCTAATAATTGGTATCAGAGACAAAGGTAACTCACAGGAAAATAGGGTTCCTGGTTCGAGTGGGAGAAATGGCAGAAGATGGAAAGTTTAGGGTCGAGAAATTTAATGGCAAAAACTACCAGTTATGGAAGATGTTATCAGAAGGATATATTCCTACCGTTGGGTGGAATAGGAAAGAAGTTTATGGCCATGAAGGATGAAGAATGGGAGGTTATTGATAGAAAGGCACTAAGAATGATACGACTGAGCCTGACAATGTCAGTGTATTTCAATATTTCGAAAGAAAAGACAACGAAGGAGTTGATGGATGCATTGGCTAAATACTATGAAAAACCCTCGACGTCCAATAAGGTATTTCTAATGAAGAGATTATTTAATATGAAGATGTTAGAAGGTGGGTCTGTTGCAGATCATTTAAATGAAATTAATAAGGTTACTAATCAACTAAGTTCTGTAAAAGTGGACTTTGATGATGAGGTCAAGGATCTTCTAATCTTGTGCTCATTTCCAGAAAGCTAGAATGGCTTGGTCATGGTTGTAAGTAACTCTGTCTCTGGTTCAAACACTTTAAAATTTGATGATGTTGTTGGTGTTATCCTTAGTGAGGAAATGCGATGGAAAAGAACAAGTGATACATCAAATAATGCGTTAAACATGGAGAACAGGGGAAGACAAAAGGATAGAGGAAATGGCTCAGGGAACCATGCGAATTCTAGGAAGGGTAGGTCTAAATCCATATTTGGAAAGATAGAGTGTTGGAATTGTGGGAAGAAAGGACATTTGAAGAAAGACTGCAGAGCTCCAAAGAAACAAAGAGATGGACATCAGGAGAAAAATAAGGAAGCAAATGTAACAAGTGATGTGTTACAATATGTTTGATTCTTTCTGTAGATAATATTTATGAGTCTTGGGTAGTAGATTCAGGGGATTCATTTCATGCCACACCCCATAGGAAACATTTTCTAGATTACATTCAAGGTAATTTTGGATAGGTTCATTTCAGTGATGATGCACCATGTAAAATTGTTGGAATGGGAAAGGTAAAAATAAAGAAAAACAATGGAAACCAATGGTTGTTGAAAGAGGTAAGAAATGCTTCAGATCTAAGGAAAATTCTAATCTCAATAAGGTAGTTGGAAATTGAAGGTTGTATATCCATATTTACATATAAGGCATGCAAGGTCACCAATGGATCATTGGTGATAGAAAGAGGAGACAAGGTAGGTACATTGTATTTATATAATAGTAATATTGACTCTTCTATATATTTAGCTTCTACAGGAGTGGATACAACACTATGGAATCATAGGCTTGGACACATGAGTGAGGAGGGTATGTAGATATTTCACAAAAGAAACTTATTGCCAGATATTAAACAAATTGATTTGGATTTATATGAGCATTATGTTTATGGAAAACATAAGAGATTCAGATTTCTCAGAGTCAGAAAAGAAAAGAAGAGTGAAAGGTTAGAGCTTGTGCATATAGATATATGGGGACCATATCAGGTATCATCTCTTGGTGGCTCTCGTTATTATGTTACTTTTATTGATGATGCAACTAGAAAAAATTGGGTTTATTGCATTCGACAAAAATCTGATTTTTTTGATACTTTTAAGAAATGGAAATCTTTTGTTGAGAATGAGAAAATAAAAAGGTCGAAGTGTCTCAGATCAGAAAATGGAGGTGAATATTGCAGCAAGGAGTTTGATGATTACTATTCATACCATGGGATTCATAGAGAGAATATAGTTCCAGGAACACCACAAGAAAATGGTGTGTCAGAAAGGATGAGCGGGACAATCATGGAGTGTTGGTTAACCATTTGTTGGTATTAGAATAATTTATCGACTCTGATATCACCTAACTATTATAAGTTGACCCAAGTTCAGACTTGAAAATATCCCAACAAAATCCCTCTAAAACTATTGTCCCTCCTCGTAAACCAGAAGGAAACGTAGTTCATAGGGTGATTCGGATTTATTCAGGAACATAATGAAATACAAAAATACACATAAACAGAGAGATGCAATGGAATTAAAACTTCATTTCATTAACAACAAATGACTAAAATATGCTTACACACAGAATGGAAATAAAATAGCTGGGGCGTTGGTAGCTTATCTCTGAGAAGCGATGTGGCGGCTACTACCCTCTGAACTCTGTGTTACAATGAGGCTCGAAGGCCTATATATTATTGAGAAACAATGGAAAACCCTAAACATCCAAAAACCTAACCCTATGAGATGAAACACTAGAATATGGGCCCTATTGGGGTAAATTGGTACATCAATTTCTCGGGGTCGTAACTTTGGCATACTATCTCTGTTTGATGCACATTATACATCGTTAGAAAGATCTATCCAAGGAATACATTTTTGATGACGAATATTGAGTCCAGAACAAACTCATATTCTTCAGAACAATTGTGCCCAAAAAACGTCGTTTAGTGCCTCAAAACAGCTCCGGAAGTTCAGGACCCAAAAACCTGCTAAAAATAGTAAATTGTGCTAAGGAAACTGAAAAAATGAAAGAAACAATGGTGTGGGTCCAAGTAGAATAGGCGGGTGGCCACCAATATCTACCTAGATTGATCCTCCCCCCTTAGGAATAAATGGTCCACATTGTGTTGAGTTCCTCCATGAGGTGAGGAAACTTTTGTTGAACTTCGTCCCTGGTGAGTCGCTTGCCCTAGTGAAGGAGTTGACCTGCTTTGACAACTCAATATAGCTGGATCCTCTGTTGGAGGGTGTTCTTGATTTGTGTGTCCAAAATCTGATCATTTGTGGCTTGTTCCATGTAATTTGGGTTTAACTTTGTTGGTGTGAGTTGTTCTTCCATGTCGGATGTGTCTAGTAGAGGTGGAAAGTAGGGCCGAAGGCGGTCCACATTGAACACTGGGTGCAAACCAAGGAATGGTGGAATACTGAGCTCAAAGGCATTGTCCCCTACAGCCTTGGTGATGGTGTATGGCCCATATCGGAGCGGGCGAATTTTGTGGTAAGGTCCAGCGAAGCATTCCTTTTGCAAATGTAGCCACACTTTGTCGCCCACCTGGAAGTTGTGTGGCACCCGATGTTGATCATGTCACTGCTTGTACTTAGCATTGGCTCTATCCAAGATGACATGAACCTATTGGCAGATGTGCTGGATGAACTCAATGAAGTTGTTTTCCTTGTTATCCTCAGACTGGACATGGGTTGAATCTACCTAAGTAGCCGCAAATGGCATGGCTACATCAATGGGACATAGTGGCTAGAATCCCAAGCCCACCTGAAAGGGGTTATGGCTGGTTGAGCTATGGAGAGCCTGGTTGTAGTTGTATTGTACATAGGAGAGGCTCTCATACCATGTGTAGGGATGCCTTGAGTTGTACATGCGCATAATGTGTACAATCATTTGGTTGATGACCTCTGTCTAGCCATCAGTTTGTGGATGGAAAGTTGTGGACTTGGTGATCTTGGTGTCCAGCATTGACTAGAGGCTGGACCAAAATGTATTGAGGAACCTGTTGTCCTGATCTGAGATGATAGACTGTGGGATCCCAAAGTGTACCCACACTCATTCAAAGAAGAGTTTAGCAGTGGCTTATGTTGTGTTATTCTTCTTGTAGGCCATCATAATGGACAACTTTGAGAATCTGTCGACGACCACAAAAACATAATCATTTCCTTTATTAGTATAAGGAAGGCCCAACATGTAATCCATGGAGATGGATTCTGAATATTGACTAGGGATAGGCAGCAGAGTATAGAGGCCTTTCTTCTTGATGGTCAGTTTGGCAATGGTGCAAGCAGTGTAGGACTTGATGTACTTACCGACATCCTGTCGAAGGTTCGGCTAATGGAAATACTTTTGCAGTACTGCCATGGTTTTATCGACCCCGAAATGATCAGAGACCCGACTATAGTGCACCTCCCAAATCATCTTGGCACGCTCTCTTGAAGGAACAAAAATATGTCCTAGGTGACATAGCAGGGCATCCTGTAGGTGAAAATTAGGAACTTTCTTACCCTTCAAGAGAGTATTGTATGTGTGGATGAATTCTAGATCACTTTTATAGAGAAGCGTCCAATCGAAAGTCTCATGCCCACAAGAGTTGAGCACCGTGGTTAGCGCCATGATAGGGGTTCGACTGAGGTAGTCTGCAACATTATTGGTTCTTCCTTTCTTGTACTTAATGTTCAAATGAAACTGTTGCAGGTATGTGGACCATTTCTGATGGCGATCATTCTGCAACTTTCCTTGTGTCTGTATGAACTGTAAGGGTCAGTGGTCTGTGTGGATGACTATTTCCTTTCCCAAAATGTAATGCTTCCATTGTTGGAAAGCCTGCACAATGGAATACATCTCTTTATCATAAGTGGGATACTTTTAGGCTATGTCGGAAAGTGTCTCACTGTGATATGTCACTGGATGCCCATGTTGAGTAAGGACTGCCCCAATAGCATAGTCGAAGGCATATGTCTCGATCTCAAATGGTTGTTGCAAGTATGGTTATGTGAGAATTGGTGCAAAGTAGAGGCGATGCTTCAAATCGTCGAATTCCTTCTGTTGAGATTCAAACCAAAAGAATTTTTCTTTCACTCCTCCCTTGGTGACTTGACTCAAGGGCCAAGTGATATGAGAGAATCTCAACACAAACCTGCAGTAGAAATTGGCAAGAACCAAAAAGATGCAGAGCTCTGTTAGGGTGGTTGGGGTTGGCCAATCCCGAATTACTTGGATCTTGGCTAGATCCACATGCACCCCCCTCTCATCAATAATGTATCCCAGATATTGAACCTAGGTCATGCCAAAAGTGAACTTCTCCAAATTGGCACACAACTTGTGTTGTCGCAGGGTTTGGAGGACTTGTCGGATGTGGTGGAGGTGCTCTTCCCAAGTCTGGCTAAAGATCAGAATGTCATCCAAGTACACCACTACAAATGAGTTGGTGAGTGGTCACAATATGTCATCCATTAGTCTCATGAAGGTTGCAGGGGCATTCGTCAACCCGAAAGGCATGACCAACCATTCAAAAAGTCCCTCCTTATATTTTAAGACAGTCTTCCACACATCATAGGGTTCAATTGGTACCTGGTGATACCTAGACTTCAAGTCGATCTTGTTGAAATATTTCCCCCCCTTGAGTTGGTCCAGAAGGTAATCAATCTGTGGGATCGACTACCTATTCTGAAAAGTGATCTTGTTCAGTGTCTGATAGTCAATGCAGAGTCTCCAAGTCCCATCCTTCTTCTGCACTAGCACGATCGGGCTCCCCAAGGGTGATGAACTCGGTCGAAAGTGACCTTTCTACAACAACTCCTGAATCTGTCTCTTGATTTCGTCATTCTCCATAATAGAGCACCGATAGATTGGTCAATTGGGCAGCGACACACATGGGGTCCTATGGATGGGGTGCTTGACCTGACAATGTAGAGGAACCCCTGTGGAGGAGGTGAAGATGTCATCGTACTACTCCATGAACTTATCCATATGTTGTTGTCGTGCAGAGGGGCCCTCTCTAAAGGTCGTGGCCACAATCTTATTCTTTCCCTAAGGGCAGATCATCAGGAAAATAAATTTCCTGGTTTTGGCAATGAGCTTACTACATTGTTTTGTAGTAACCAAAGAGATGGATGTAGGTGGTGCTATTTCTGATATCCTATATAGCTTATTGCCCAAAGTAATAATAACAGAACGAGGCCTGGACTCATACACAACATGTCGTTTCCACAAGTATAGTTGGCCTAAGGATACATTAGAAACATCAAGAGGAGAAATGTCACATAATACCTCATCCGTAAAGGGCTTGATGTTGTAGGGAAGGCGACATTGCTAGATTACGTGGGGGTCTCTTCCTTGGTGCATCCATCCGATGGTGTATGGTTGTGGGTGTGTTGTGGTCGGCAATCCCAGTTGTTTCATGACCTATACTGAGATGAGGTTCTTCTGGCTCCCTCTATTGACAATGAATTGAAACGGGGAACCCTATACCCACATCTGGGAATGGAAGAGGTGCTCTCCCTCCTATGGATCTTCTGGTTCCTTCTTCTGGATCTTCATCATGAAAATGGTGGCATTGGGATCTACATCGATAATCTGCTTCCCCCTGTCATTCCCCTTGCTGGGTTCTGATTCAGATTCGGAGCCTGCATCTGATTCAAAGGCCTTCAACTCGGCTACTAGTGACTTCTTTGCCCGACACTCACTTGTGTTATGAGTGGATCTCTTATGGAACTCACACCACTTCCCCGTGTCCTTTTTTGGCTTTGTGATGTTGTTATTTTCTTATAGATTTGGAGGGTTGTCCTGGGATGCCCCACCTTGGCTTGTTTCTTTGTTCGACAGTTTGGGGGTACCTTTCCCTTACTTCTGATTCACAGATCCAAAGTCTTGCTGCTTCTGTATGAACTTTTTCTCAATCTTGGCAGCATACCGGTATGCCGCACCAAGCGATGAGATGTTGAGGAACTCCATTTCCTCCTTAATGTATTTATGAAGACAACTGTGGTACTTTAACACCAAATGTTTCTCCAAATCTTTGATACCCAATTTTTGCATAGGGTATGGAACATATTCGTCAGCTCATGCACTTCTTGGTCCCTTTGTTGCCGCAACGTAGTCCATTGTATTTATTTGTCCTCATAGATCCTCATGGGATAAGATTGTTCCTTGATGGTGTCTCAGAAATAATTCCAAGTGGGTTTGACCGAGAAAAGAGAGGGTTCCCCCTCACTTTGTTGCTCCCAGTGGGTTTCCCACCAGTCCTTGACATCGGGGGCGGCTTTAAGGAGTGCAAAAATAATCCTTTCTCAATCGGAAAAGTCATGAACCAAGAAATATCCTTCTAACAGATTCAACGATCTATCAATGACATTTGCATCTATTTGGCCTTCAAATATGGGAATTCCAAAGTTTACTTGTACCTTAAAAGGAGTGGCACCTCCAGAGTGGTTGTTGGATGTATATGCACTTCCAGTGGGCAGTCGTTGAAGGATCTGGGAAAGTTATCCATCATCACATTCCTTTGTTTCTCGAGGGCATCCTCGAGAAATAATTTGATAGGATCTCTTGCTCCCTTGTATTTCTTTTCTTCCCCCATGTGCGTCCGTCAGGGTTTACGAGGCTGATATTGCAACGGTTCAACTAGATTGAGCCTGAACTACTTATACGCCAACCTCGTTGGGGATATGCAAAGAAGGATCGAGAAAGAGAAGAATGATCTGATACCACTAATCCTGATTTATGAAGGAACATAATGAAATAAATAAATACACATAAACGCAGAGATGCAGTGGAATTAAAACTTCATTTCATTAACAACAAATGATTGAAATATGCTTACAGACAGAATGGAAATAAAATAGCTCGGGCACTGGTAGCTTATCTTTGAGAAGAGATGTGGTGGCTACTAGCCTCTGAACTCTGTGTTACAATGAGGCTCAAAGGACTATATATTATTGAGAAATAATGGAAAACCCTAAACATCCAAAAACCTAACCCTAGGAGATGAAACGCCAGAATATGGGCCCCATTGGGGTAAATTGGTACATCAATTTCCTGTGGTCATAACTTTGGCATACTATGTTCGTTTGATGCACATGATACATTGGTAGAAATATATATTCGAGGAATACACTTCTAACAGTGAAAATCGAGTCAAGAGTGGACTCATATTTGTCGATGCATTCGTTCCCAAAAAACATCGTTTAGGGCCTCAAAACGGCTCCAGAAGTTCAGGACCCAAAAATTGCTAAATATAGTAAATTGTGCTACAATTAAGGAAACTGAAAAACTAAAAGAAACAATGGTGTGGGTCCAAGTGGAATATGCAGGTGGCCACCAATATCCACCTAGATCATAGGGTGCACTGCGCAGTCTCACCCATGATAGTTTTATGGGTTCCTACAATACTCAGACGCTTGTAGTGTGGGAATGAGTGGGGATTTGTGGTTGTACCATGTAATATTTATTTATTTGGTCTAACATGTTCAATAATCAGTCGTTCTTATTCATTCATGTGGAATATCAGATATAACTAGTTCCTTTATTCATTCAACTAGAATTTAATCATTAACAACAATGAAGATGCATACATTCAGTCACATAACACAAGTGATACCATGGTTCACCACCTCTTGGGATACATCCATAAATATTTGTCTCTCAAGCTATTTTATTATGTCTCAGCAATAGATCACGCCATACACGTTCACATTTTTGGATCTTACAATATCAACAGGCTCCCCGATCCTTGTGAGGCTAACTAGATCACACCAGGCTCCTTAGTCTGCGATCTAACCCTCGGGATTGAGTTTCTCAAATCTCCTCTCACTCACTAGCTTACAAATATAAGAAAACTTCTACAAGATTTACAACCTTCATCTGTATCTTCACTCTATAGCTGGGCATCCCCCTTTCCTAGACCTCCTAGGTACTATTTATACATATTGTTGGCTCGTCATCCATTACCGTTCGCAAAAACCATAACCCTAATTTCATTAGGCCTCCCTTGCATGTGATCCTCGCATGCTTCCCTCACATGTGTTGCTTTTGATTAATTCTCTTTTCTACAAAAATGGCCTTTTCCCAAAGTTGGACCCTCATCTAACAAGCCCCCAACACTGACATGTGGCTCGTCCCAAGCCACCTAGATTTCCTGTGCTTCCTCAATATCTCCTTCTAGAGTGTAGAAATTGTCTGCAAGTTCCATTTCTTGTGTTTGAGATTGCACAGACTTTTCTTTGAGTGCATATAACACTTGCGTTGTGATCTCCTCCCTGATCATTTCTGGGCATTTTTCTTGTGTTTGTGTGATTTTATTCTTTGCTTCCTCTTCCTGCACAATAACCTCCACGGATATCTCTTAGAGAGGTTCCATTTGAGCTTGTCGGTCCTTCTTTTTCATCTACACATCTCCCAGCTCTGCTTGCAGTTTCTTCATGTCCTGCAATGCTTTGAGGCGCTCGATGATCTTCATTGTTTTCTTCCTCTAGTTGAGGTCCTGGATAGTTGCACTTATCTTCTCCTCTTCCTGGTCCTAGTGTTGGACCTGTCTATATTCTTCTAGCATTGTCCATAACTGTGCCACTCTGTCAAACAAGTCCATAGCTATGCTAACTTGTCGTTCTATTTTCTTCATCTATCCTGCAGCTTCCTACTTCCTTTCTTCCTTCACCTTCGGAGGAGTTGTAGGAATGAGTTGTTCCCAGAGAATTTCGATCTCCTGCCTATATTGATCAATTGTTTTCACAATATGATCTATCTTCTGTGTTGTAGTGGGATCTGTTATTTGTGCGTTATTCGAGATCCTATTATAGGCTGCAACCACTCCCTTCTCGAGCCTATATACATGATCCTTCTCATCTTTGGTCTAGAGATTGACCTACTCAAGCACCAATCATAACTCCTCTTTTCTATCTTTCATTCATTGAAACTCTATTTCTTATGTTTGTGGGTTTGACTTCACCTCCTATGCAACATTGACTTGTAATTTATACAGTTCCTTGGTTGGTATTCATTGCATATCCAACTGTATCTATGCCAGCTCTTTAACGGGTGTCTGGGTGAAAATCTCATCCATGCGCAGCATGCTGGTTGTAATATGGAAGGTCGGGCTCTCCTGCGCTATGGTCTAGATTGTATCGTGATCGCTCAGCATGGTCCTGGTGTCTGCTTATGATGATGTGGGGAATGACTATGTTCCTCTATCTATCCTCTGTGCGCTTCTGATCTACTCTAGGACCTGCTTTATGTCATCCAAGTCGTCCTAAATGTGACCTCTTTGTTGATGGGAATCTTTAAACTCCTCAGTTGCATGGTCCTAGACTCTTTTGGCCACGAGGTCAACATCATCCTCGGTGATTATATATTCTGGCGACTGCTTGTGTTCCTTGGTCTTTTTGCATGGACCCCTAGTGTGGATGACGGACCTCTTGGTATGGCCTTGTTCCTTTGGGGTGGCAGTTTATGAAGTTCCTTATGTTGTCACAACCCATTTTTCTATTTCTTTTGGTGATGGGGTAGTGTCCTTTTGGTTGGCCTGGGTACCTTTCTTTGGCACACCCCCCTACCTTTGCTATGTCAGATTCTAACCTGGATTTGGATTATTTGGTGCAGATTTATCCCCAACATGTGTCTGATCTTACCCTGCATCGGTCTCTGTTCCTACAGGAATCTCTTGAGTGAGGACTAGAATTATCCATTCATCTTGCCAATCCCCGATTGCCATATCTACGTCTTCTTCTTTGATGCAGTATCTAAGATGCAACCATTCCTTCTTGGAATCCCTTCTCACTTGGATCCATACTATGTGCATGGTTGCTTTAAAATTGGTTATGTCTCGGTATTGCACAACCACTTTTGGAGTAATTATCCAATTGTTAGCAATGCTCTCTTGGAGCTTGTTATAGTACTGCATGAATGTGCTTGCATTGGTACTTTTGATTTTGGGGTCCGACGTGCTCCCCAATGATTTATACTGCATTGCACAACAATGACTGTTTCGCTCACAAAAATAGGTGTATTGTGGCTCCCTCCATTCGATCAAGGAAATCAATATTAGTAGCCAAGAGTATTGAAATTCTGTTTTGAGATCCTACATGTATTTTCAGTTGTCAAGGAACAAGTTTAGAAAGTACGGGGCCCAAATAAGCATAGTGCACTCCGCGCACTGTGTTTCCACCGTGACAACCCCAACAGGGACTTCCTCCTTGCGACACTTTATAAATAGATTACAAGCCATTAGTTTAGCGGCCATCCTTGTTCTTGGGTCATTGATGTGCTTGATAATAATTCTGCGTGACCCTCTCTCTGTTCCATAGGTATTTTTCATCTCCTCCTCTAGCACCTTCTTCTTTGTCTTGTCGTCGAGATACTTTGTTGGATTCTCCCCTCTAGATGGTAGACCGGTGATATAAGAAATGCGCTCCACATATAGAGAGATGGGCTCTTCCAACCATAGGTAGCCTCCATGGGTGAATTCCATCAACTGTTTGATGCAGTTGTTTGCATTCATACCCCTACCTAAATGTGAAATATCCAACAGGTTGAGAATTTCGATGTTGGTCAATCCAACTACCCACTTCTTTGGTTGTAAGATTGGGTCCCTGAAGGGCCTTGTTCCTACACTGTCCAGGTAAACCTGCCTTGAAAAATATGGGAACTTGTCTACATCAGCTACATCATGGTCTGATTATCACAGTATTTCCACACACCCCACAAGGTTAGGTGTGGCATGCACACCTTTAGGAATGCGTGGTAGGACTATTGTTGTCACAACCTGTATACAAAGTGACCTTGCCATGGGTTGTTTTCCCTTTCATTGTGGAAGTTGGCTTGAGGTTCCATCCTCCATGGTTCCCTCATCGGCATAAGATTATGGCTGCCCAGTCACATCTTCTACTAGCCCCTCCTTCTGTTGCTATGGCTATGTTGTGTGTGATTTTCCTGGCACGGTCACTTCTATATGTTTTGGGGCTGTCCTATTTACCCTTTGGGCCTCTTAAGCGTGTTCAGGTCATGAAGGATTTCCTACATCCTTAGACTGTTGGCCCTATCCAGTTTCCTTCTTGTCTATGTCCATGCCAACAATTGTTGTTGGTTGGGATTCCTCCACCACAGGTGTGGGACTTGTTGGTTCTATGTGAGGTGATGGAATTTCGTCCAAGTTGACAAATTATTCAGTATTTGTGGGTTCTTGTTCCATTCCCCGTGGTTTTTGTGGTTCTCTATGATGGCTTCGAGGTTTACTGCATGCTTGTCTTGGTGTACCGAACTTAGGACATACCATGGTGGTTAAGGTTGATTTATGCCCAGCTGGTTCACTGTGTATCTCTTGCTAAATTGCTCTCCGCTCTATATACTCTATCGCTCTGTGATTTCACAATTTCACAATAAGTGTTATGTTGCCCGTGTACATTCCTTATATAGAAATTGTTGAGAAGCTTCTCAAAGAAGCTACCTGAGCTGTGGTTTAAATGAAATGGTGCTTCCCACATTCGCAAGATTCAATTTCCTCAACATTGATATTTGGAGTGATTCATGTGAATTCGCTTCGACAGTTATTGTCATTCAATTTGATCAATGTTGCTAGTTGGTCTGATTAATGTGAGGTCACTTTGAAAGTACTTTACATTCAATTTGATAGACACCGCAGTTGGCACCTTTTTGTCGTAATCGCCATTTTTCCAATTTTATCTTTTTTCTGACCATTGGTCCTTCTTCCAGCGCAGTGGTTTTTTTGAGTGCATGACAACTTTGTGCTATCTCATTATTCCTTGGTGTGTAGTGTGTTGGTCTTATTCTATGCGGAAACTTTTCTCTTCTTTTTTTTCTCTGCACGGTAACTTCCTAAGTGCTAGGAGGTCAACTGTCTCTGTAGAGTTTCAATCGACTCCCATTGATCATTCCTCTGAGTTATATTCCTCTTAAATCCTTCAACTGTACAACTCCCCCATTTGTGACAATTTTCAATTCATATGGTCCCAGTCGGTGTATTCTGAATTTTCCTGGGTGCTGAAGAAATTTACTATCGTAGATCAAGACTAGGTCTTCTTCCTTGAAACTATTCCTTTTAATATGTCTATCATGCCAAGATTTATCCCTTTCTTTTTGTACCTCTTGGTGAAATCCTGCTAGGATTATATCTTCTTCCATATCCAACATTTGACTTAGATGTTCTTTGATTGTGCCTTGTTCTATCATGTTTGTGATTGCTTCTACGCGCAGGCTAGGTACCAAAAAATCTAATGGAACCACTACTTCTTGTCCATATACCATCCTGAATGGTGTCTGTCCTGTCAACTTCTTACATGTAGTCATGTATGCCCATAGTATTGCTGGTATATTCAAGTCCCAATTGTCCCTCTTGACATTGCAAATATTTGTCAATGCATTCTCTAGGATCTTATTAAAGTCTTCCATTGTTCCATTCGCTTGAGGGTGGTATGGTGTACTCTTTTGATGATAGAATTCAAACTCCTCGGTCATAGCCCTAATAATGTTGTTAATGAAGTGAGTTCCTTGGTCACACATTAGAATCCTTGGGAATCCAAATCTAGTGATCACTTCCTTAAATAGGAAGTGTGTTGTTGTCTCTCTGTTGCAATATTTTACTGGTGTTTATTCTTCCCATATTGTTAGATACTTTGTCGTAGTAATGATGTAACTTTCTCCTGACCTCTTTGTTGGTGGGTTAATTATTACCACAAATTCTATTGCCCATTTTTCAAATACCTACAAGGTTACTTGTGTTCTCAAGGGCATCTTGTCTCGTCTATTAGGCTTACCAACCCTATGAAATACATCACATATCTAGCAATAGTCCTTTGCAACTATGTGAGCGACTTGTCACCATAGTCCTGCGTGCAATACCTTTTGTGCGGTATCTTTTCCTGCATAATGTCCTCCTGTTATTCCCTCATGGGATTCTTCTAAAATCCTAGGTATTTCATGTTCTAGTACACATCTTCTCAAGATGTTATCTTCACCCATATTATATAATTGTCCTGCAATCAATTGATATCCTGCAACTCAGACTACCAGGTTTTTGTTCTGTGTAGTAGTGAATTCTTGTGGCACGGTCCCTATACTCATGTATTGAATGATGTCACCAAAATATTCATTAGCTACTTGGACTGAAAATAAGTGTGCATCAGGGAATTTGTCCTCTAGGTTCCTAGTTTCCTCTCCATTAGTGATCCTTGATAGGTTATCAGGTCTTGCATTCAACTTCCCTGGCTTGACTATTACTTCAAAGTCAAATTCTTGGAACAAAATTAACCATCTACAAATCCTCCCCCCAACACTGGCTTATTGACTAGGTATTTGAGGGTTGAATAATCTATAAACATCTTGAAATGCTTACCCAGTAAGTAATGTCTAAACTTATGGAGTGTATAAACCATATCTAGGCCTTCTCTTTCTATGGTATTGTAATTCTGCTCTGACTTTGACAATTTTCTTCTTGCAAATGCTATAGGATTGTCCAATTCCACTATTCCTGGTTGCGCCAGAATAGCTCCAAGTGATATAGTTGATGCATCTACATGCACATGAAATGTCTTTTCCCAATGTTATAGAAAGATTTTCCTCACCGTAGCTATCTTGCACAGAGGGCATTTTTCCATTTCCCTATGCAGACTTGTCATCCCTTTTTTGATGAATCCAGAGCTAAAAATACATTTTTTTCGACATATACACACCCTATCTACTATACAGCATGCGTATACGCAAGCTGCTACACTACATCCCTTGTACATCAAGATTTGTGCTAGAAAATACAAAAATGAAGTTGGGTTTCCATGTCACGATAGGAGATCTTTGATCCTTGGCCTTCCATATACTGGAAACGTTCTGACTCAACCCTTCAGTTGTATTTTGAAGGCTATAAGAACACAATTTTGAGATATGGAAAAGAGGAGAAAGCATTCAACTTTGAGAGAAAAGTTACTCTGGAGAAATTACTTCATATTGAGTCTGCATCCCTTTGTCCCTCAAGTCTGAACACAGTGTTCATCCCCCAATGTCTTTCCCTATTGCTAAGAGAACCTCATTGTCTCTTTCCTATGAGCTTGCCTTTGGTGGAGGATTGAAGTGGTGGAGGCCCAGTTGGAAGGAACTTGGTTTCTTGGTTTCGAACCATGCCGACATGGAAGTCTGTAATGTTTTCGCTTCTGCTAATCATTTATTAATAGAAATACTCCTTTCCCATCCAATTGGTATCGTGAAAATATATGATTATTATCCATGGGCATATTTGTAATGTTTATTAATGGAGTATGATATCTAATGTGATAAAACCTTTACATTATCACTATATAATTGCTATGCTTGTTTGTTGAGAACTTGTTGCAGGTACAAAGCCTTGGATCGAAGTGCTCAATGATGGAACATCATCAAACGTTGGAATGAGGTATGATTCCTTCTTATCTTGTTTGCACATTGGTTTATATACCATATGTTGGAATTGAGTAGATTTTTGTGGTAATACTTGTCTGTTGTGGTTTACCCTGGCCATAGAGAGTTTTTCCCTCGTAACAAAATTAGAGACTCTACTAGAGAGAGATCTTCATTCTAAGGGTTTGAAGTATCTTTTTCTCCTTGCCTTGCTCTTTTTCCTTTTTGGTTCTTGTCATATCATTGCTTGATAGATTCTGTTCACTCTGGGTCAGAGTTTTCAGCCTTTTTCCCTTTCATGGCCTTGTTTTAAAGCATGTATGCACCTTTTGCCTTGATAGTCTCGTATACACATGTGATGTCTCATTGCAAGCTCCATATATACGTGCTTTCTCCTGAATAGTCACATATACCACTTTCCCTTACTTGTTTTCTTGGTTTGGTGACTGTTGGGTGGGATTTGATGATTGTTGAGCCTTCTTAGGTCTCTGTAGTGCCTGTTGAGCTTCTCTGGGTTGACAGGAAACCTGTTTGGAGTTAAATTTTTGGGCGTAGTATTTCTCATCGTTTTTCATTTTTGATTTGTCCTTGTACTCTGGGTTGTTTGCTTGGCTGCTTGGTATTCTACTTCAGTTATTTCTTCTATACACAGTAGAATTTTATATATCAAGTTGCTTATTAGTCCATGCATTTTCTTTTTAGTATATTGAAAATACAAAAAGTAGGATTTTGCATTGGTTGGCATGTTTTGTCTTTGAATCTTTATCATTAGCTTAGTGCATTTAGTGAAATATTTCACTTGCTTCTGAATTGTAGAGTTGAAATTGAAAATTGAATTGTTTTTATATGCATACCATTAATTGAAAATTTAAAGTTAGACTTTGCATTATATTCATTTTTATTTTATTGCAAAGTCATAACATCATGAGTTTCTCTTCCATACCTTTTTGAGTAATCAAGACCAATAAAATTTATGCTTTAAACTAAACTATATTAGTCGCGATTTTATTTTTAGGGTGCACAAACTAGTCTAGGATTTAGTGCCTTGGAATAGGATTTTGTGAGTAAACTTATCCAAGGCAATTAAATCAACATATGTGTCTGAGATAGGGAGTTGATAATTCCATTGTATAATTGTTAATATCAGGAGGCTCCTCTCACACCGGAGTTAATCACGAGGTCACGTGAAGTTAGTTGAAGGGATAACCCTTGGATACTCGCCTAGCGTCAAAGATATTTATGTGGATTTATTCATATTTGGGGATCTTGCTAGTACTCATACCTCTATGAGAGGCAGTTCTTTCAAGGTTTCAGGCTTTGATTCCCTGCCTATATGGTAATCCAGACTTACGACTGGTCACCTATGCATCAGTTATACAGTGGTTTATTAGTTTATTGACTTAGGTATCTCATAAGTTACTTACAGGGGTTATTCTGCTTGTACCCTGGGTCAGATAAGGGTCAGACAACACACAACATTTATGGAAGATTACCTCTTCGAGGGGATCTGATCGACCGGTTGTTAAGCCCACATGGGCCCCTATAACTGATTATGTTACCTCTAAACTTTAGCAGGGAGTCTCAGGCCCCTCTTGGACGAGACATACCTTCTTTAGTGAGGGAGGCCACTCAACCACTTTAGCTTGTTTGCATGCAGATTGGTTGATTGAATTTTTGGTATGCTCTTTGATTACTAGTTAGCCTTAAGAGTTTATACTGAGTTCTCTTTATCATGGATAGTGGGGTTCCTTTGGCCCCCTCATTTACTGCTACCCCCCCCAATGACGTTCATGGGGGAAAATCTGTTCATTTTTTATAATGGTATGCAAAATTATGGTACTCAGTCAATGCCTTGGGTCTCTGATCATTTTTCTCATGGTATGTCTTATAAGTATTTGAACTTGCCATCCTCTATCTTGCCTCCTTATGTGAATACAAGTTTTGGTTCTGGGGGCATGATGCCTCCTTCTTATCCCTCTTCGTTTGGTGGGTGTCATATCCTTCAAGCACCTCTTAGGGTAGGAGGTTGGAATATCCCTTCCTATGAATCCACTATGTGAGAAGTAATTTCCCAATTAAGCAATCATTCTACTTGTTACACTCCATCCACTTACCCTTATTTCGCTATGTCAGTTCCTACAAACACGTTTCCCATGGAGGACCTTTTTCTGCCCTCTGGTGTTTCATCCTGGGGGAATTAATTTTATAGTATGGGAAACCCCCCTCACAAAGTTCCTTCTTCTGGGGGAAACATATATCCTCAAATGAGTAACCCTTGTCATGTCGCTTTCTCTTCGCAAGAGGCTTCCTCAGTGTCGATTCCCTTACAACCCTTTATGTATCAGTATGGAGGAGGATACTATCCGTTTGGACAGGGACAAGGTGTAAACCAGGATCCTTCTTGGCCTGCAATTCCTCAAAACCAATCTTTCCTTGGACCTTGATCTCAAATGACACAATTCACCAAGACCACAAGTCCAATCACTGTGTGTCATACTAGAATTACATCACCAATATCTGCTAGTCATGTTGGAGATTGGTCAACAACCTTTGCGAGTCATGTTGAATACCTGCAACCAACCGCTGCAAGTCATGCTCGGGGCACATGTCTGGTCACTACTACTCACACTGCACATCGATCACCAACCTCTGTTAGTCATGTAGGAGATCCATCACCAACCTCTTCTAGTCATGTTGGATATTTGCTACTAGCCTCTGCAAGTCATGCTAGGATCATGTCACCAGCCACTGCAAGTCATGTTGGGGGCATTCATATGATTGAGAAGCCTAGACATCTCAGACGTAAGCCTATGTTCCTTTGTAGGATTTGTGAAGGAAGTCACCTTACTCATTTGTGTCATGTTATTGTTGGGATACCATAAATGTGAGGATCACATAAGGGCCCTTCGGGTTTAGAGGCATCTATGGTTTCACAATACTCTGTTCCTAATTTAGTTGATACAACAGTCATGCCAATGAAATCTTCGACTGAAACCCCTTTCCCTTTAGGGGTTGATGAGTCCTTTGACCTTGTTGTCTCACATCTTGTTCAACCTGTGGTCATGTTGATGCAATTTTTGACCGACACCTATCCTATTTTTGGGAGTGATATGTCTCTTGATCTTGTTTTCTCTCGTATTGTTCAACCAATGGTTGTGTCGATGCAATCTTCGACCGAAAACACTCTTGTTTTTTGGTGTGATGCACCTCTCGACCTTGTTGTCTCGCATCTTATTCAACCAATGGTTGAGGAAGTGGTCATATCGATGCAATATTTGATCAACCCCACTCTTCTCTCGGAGAGTGAAAATTCTAAGGAAGCGGTCAGGCCAATGCAATTTTTGGTCGATTTTTCTCTTCTAGTTCTGGTTCTATACCTTCTATGCCATGTCCTTAGCATTTCTATTACTTCACCTTCTGAACAAGAGAGCGTTTTACTCTTCCCAAGTTCTCTCCCTCCAAGTCTTGATGAGGTTCCCTTTGATTGGGATGGTCTTGTGGGGTATCCAATGCCTCCGCCTATGTATTTTCCAGGAAGAGACATTATCCGATATAACACGGAGACGATAACCTTTGTTAGCACTTTTTCCTCCTCGACATGGAGAGCTTTGGGTATTCCCAAGCTTGTGTCGGTTCTTCGTAAGATACTAACATTCCATAGAAGGTACGTGCGGGAGCCTTGGAATCCACCGTGACATACCACCTAGAATCTCCCTAACGAGTCTAAGTTAAGCTTTTTTCCGACTCAAAAAGAGAAAATATTACCGAGTGATTTTCCCTTTCACACTCGTTAAATTGGACTTGAAAGGTTGTGAGTCTTAATTAATCTCTTTTCAGACTCCTTTTCTAAAAACCAAAAAGATTGCCAAGTGATTTTTTCCTTTCACGCTCATTAAATTGGATTTGAAAGGTCATGAGTCTTAGTTAAGATCTTTTCCGATTCATTACCAAAAATAGAAAATATCGTCGAGTGAACTTGTCTTTTTCACACTCGTAAATTGGATTTGAAAAGATGTCTATTTGGCACAAGCTTATCCCTTTTTCACACCAAATAGACTAAAAGACATAGAAAAGGACATTTTTTGGCATTAAGTTGTGATTGCATCTCATGCCCTTGCTTGTAGTATTGAGCCTTTAGCCAATTCTCGCTTTGCGTTATAAACCGTTGCCTAAGCAGTTTTTGCATCCTCAACCAAGCAGATACTTGTTTATATCCTTCACAATTTGATACCCTATACCCTGGAGGGAACATCACCCTGAGTGTCTATCTCCCACATGCATTTCCTTGCATTGAGCATAGGTACGTTACACTGTTGGAACTAGTTTTTCTTACTTGCGACACTTGTTTCCTCTTCTATATCATAGCATTCATTTGTTATGAAAAAACAAAAAAAGACAGGCGAGAAGGGAGTACTATATTATAATTGGCAGCAGTCATGTCACCTTTAAATAGAGAACAAAATTATTGAGTCCTTGTGTCATCATAATTTTGGGTTTAGCATGGCCTTAGGAAGATGATCTTGTTACAGAGTTTTCTCTACCGACTGGTTACTCTTCCAGTCCCTATAGAGAACATTATTGATGCCTCCTGCATATAATAGTCACATCATTGAGTCTATGCTGTCAGATTCCACCATATGTCTCATGCTCTTGTTCAAAGGAATTCTATCAACCTGTGTCAGCCATTCCTCAGAAATATTGACTTTGCATGTTGGCCATACCCTCAATTTGTCTCAACATCACATGATACTATGGTCTTATCATGCACCCTGGCCCTACTTTCATGATTGGTAGGTCACCTTGAACCCAATAGTCAATATTTCATCATTGGTCATTGACTGGGTGGTTTCCCTTGTGTTCGACGACAAGATATCTATTCAGAATTTGGTATTCATGCAATGTATTGGATTCCATTAGCCTTATTGGTGGTTTCCTCGCATTTGTCATCATTTTTCATCATTGGATTCTATTCATAGGGTCTTTTTCGTCTACTGCTTGCATTTGGCACACGTGAAAGATGCACAAGGTTGTTGGTTTGTGAACATGTTCTTTGTCTAATCTCCACCAAATTGTGAAGCTTCTTCTTTGTTCCTCATGTTGACTGATGAGAGATGAATTAATGTTCTCCTTTCAGTGGGTATCTTTCCATCGAATTCAACTCATTTGTTTTGGATATAGGACCTAGAGTTATATGAGTACCTTGAGACTTGCAGGCATTAGTGGCAGGTTCTCTCGCCATTGACAGATGGGAATACATCAATGTCTCCTGGTGAATGGATTCCTCAGGTGTTCAACATTGACTCCTTTATTCACACTTGTAGGAATGTACTCGGTTCCTTGATACATAATTTCATTATTGGTAGGTTGTCTCGTGTTTGTTAATGGTATACCTCAATGACCGATAATCAAATGATGTCTCATTGTGTTCGACCTCAACTCCTTTATTCACATGATGTAGACTTGCACCTTTGGCAGATGTGTAGAAGACTTGAAGGCATCACTATGCAGTCGCAACTTTCCTGAGTTGTTGCTTCCTTTTCATTGGAACAACACCTATTTTACTATAGTAATCATGGTACATCAGATTATACTCCATTGTATATAGATATGTTAAGATTGGTTTTGAGATGGGTTTTACTAGGCCTTTTTCGTGATTATGAAAGATTTTGGCATATAATCACATTTGTATTTGCCTATTCATGGCCACAGACACATATTTGGCATATTTTTTACATGGATCTACATTGTATTCTATCAACAACCATGTATGTAAAGTCAAAGAAGAATGTAATGACCAACTAGTCTTTCCAGCTGAGTTTACACCGCTCCACTTTTGGGCTATTTATAATGTATTTTGTCCATCACAGATACTCCTCTGATATCACACATTAGGGGGCATCTGTTATAGAAAGATTTTCCTCACCATAGCTATCTTTCACAGAGGTCCTTTTTCCATTTCCCTATTCAAACTTGTCATCCCTTTTTTTATGAATCCAGAGCTAAAAATACATTTTTTTCCACATATATGTGCCCTATATACTATACAATATGCGTATACGCAGGCTGCTCCACTACAACCCATGTACATCGGGATTTGTGCCAGAAAATAAAAAAAATGAAGTTGAGTTTCCATGTCACAATAGGAGATATCTAATCATTGGCCTTCCATTTACTAGAAACGTTCTGAATCGACCCTTCAGTTGCATTTTTAAGGCTATAAGAACACAATTCCGAGCTATGGAAAAGAGGAGAAAGCATTCAACTTTGAGAGAAAAGTTACTCTGGAGAAATTACTTCATATTGAGTATGCATCCCTTTGTCCCTCAAGTCTGAACATAGTGTTCAACCCCCAAGCTCTTTCCCTATTGCTGAGAGAACCTCATTGTCTCTTTCCTATGAGCTTGCCTTTGGTGGTGGATTGAAGTAGTGGAGGCCCAGTTGGAAGGAACTTGGTTTCTTGGTTTCAAACCATGTCGACATGGAAGTCTGTAATGTTTTCTCTTATGCTGATCATTTATTAATAGAAATACTCCTTTCCCGTCCAATTGGTATCGTGCAAATATATGATTATTATCCATAGGCATATTTTTATGTTTATTAATGGATTATGCTATCTAATGTGCTAACCCCTTTACATTATCACTATATACTTGCTCTACTTGTTTGTTGAGAACTTGTTGCAGGTACAAAGCCTTGGGTTGAAGTGCTCAATTGTGGAACATCATCAAATGTTGGAACGAGGTATGATTCTTTCTTATCTTGCTTGCACATTGGTTTATATAGCATATGTTGGAATTGAGTAGATTTCTACAGTCATACCTGTCTGTTGTGGTTTACCCTGGCCATAGAGAGTTTTTCCCTCATAACACCCAATATGGGAATACTAGTATTGGTTTTGTTACCATATTCCCTTTCAGAGTGTCCAATCCTCACTGGCAGTCCTCATTCCACTAAAACTTGTTATATTTCCTCAACAGTTTATCCATTGGCGCAATGATCTACGCATATCCTTTTATGAATTTCCTGTAGTATCCTATGTGTCCCAATGTTTCTCTCAACTGACATACTGATTTTGGTGGTGGTATATTCTCAATCACTCTAATCTTGGCAGGATCTACTAGCAAGCCTTGTTTGAATACTATATGGCCCAATAATATCCCAAAAGGTGTTCCAAATATACACTTCTTGATATTTAGAAATATTTGACACTGTCTGCATATTTCTAACATCAACCTTAACACCTCTACATGGTCATTCAACAGACTATATACTATCCAATCATCTAGATATACTTCTAAAAACTGATGGACGGATTCTCTAAAAGAAACTACGACTACTCTTGAGAATATAGTTGGTGCATTCTTCAGTCCAAAAGGTATGACTCTGTACTGGTAGGATCCCCATTCTATTGAAAAAGTGATCTTGTACCTATCTTCTGGGGCTGTCTTGATTTGATGGTAACCTGAGAATCCATCTGTGAATGAGTATGCTTCTTGTCCTCCTACATTCTCTAGTACCTCATCTGTGAAAGGGGTGTGGAAAGGGTCGTGAAGAAAGGAATCATTCAACTTTCGTAGGTCAACACATAACCTTATCCCTCCCTGGTTCTTCTCCTAAACTACCATAGTTCTTATCCATTCAGACTCCTCCACTGGCTCTATGATTTCTACCTCCAACATCTTGTCAATTTATGATTTTACTTTCTGCTTATATATTGAGTTCATTCTATATGGTCATTCTTTGACTTATCTAGCCTCTAATCTGAGAGGTATATTCATCTCTCTGATCTCTTCAACTATTCCTTTAATTTCTTTAAAGGTTGTTGGGAACAGGTCAATGTACTTGTGCATTAAATCTATTATGATTTCTACTATTTTCTCATCCCAGTAGTCTCCAATGCTAGCCATTTTGGGATTCCCAGTTGTCCCAATATTAACTTTCTTCATCTTGATCGGTGTAGAAAACACTTCTAATTCTAGAGGTGGACCTTTCACCTCTCTTTCACCTTCAACTTCTAATATATGAATGTTGTGTAGGTTCTCTTCATCTAGTGCTTCTTCCTTCACATGGTAACATGACAATAATTCTTTCATTGTCTATATGTTCTATTGTTGATATTCGATCATGAGTTCCACTTATGGTTCCGTAATGAATATCACCCCTATGATTTCTTTGAGTGTTTAGTCTATGTTGGGGTTCTCATGTTCAAATGATAAAGTGACTCTAAAGTTTTGTTGTATCACTATCCATTCTGTAGTTCCTCTGCACAATTCCTGGTCTACATACCAGTTTGTTGGGATTCCTTCTATTGTATGAATAAAGTGATGAGGCCATTCCTCTAGTGGTTTCATCATCCATAATGTTATGTACTTCTTCGAGTGTTCCAAAGGTGACCCTATCCATCATATCTCTACACCATTTTGCTCTTATTCTCTGCGCCGAACCTAATGCACATTAATATTTTGCATTGGTACCAGTCTTTCACGGTCTCTTTGTGCGTACCCCACCATCTTGCAGGTGTTTCCTTGAATTTTATGTCCATAGATAAGAGCCTATGATTTGGTAACACTTCATCTTCATATATTATTAGGAATTCTTCTAATTCATTCACCCCATGAAAACTAGGAGTTTCTCTTATCTCTATAACTACCCATCGTACTACGTGGTCTATTCTTATGCATCTTCTTGTGGAGACTTCATGTAATTTCTACTGCCAATTTTCCAACCTTGTATCTGAGTCTGACACACATGGCGTGGTACTTCTCCAATGAAGTACCCCATATATAGTTGGATTCACATAGTCTTCTTCTCTCATGGTGGTTTTGTACAACTGGTTAATTTCCTGCAAGTCTAAGCAAGTGGGTTCTACAAACCTTTCTCCTTCTGATCGATATAACGATGTAATGACTCTGTATTCTCCTTACTCGAATGTCATCCTCCTCATCTTCAAATTGATTATGGACTGATTGTAGAATGCCCAATCCAGTACAAGCAATGTTGGGTAAGGTCTTGGGCTATCCACTATTTATATTACCTCGAAGTATTCCTTGGTGCACACTCCATCTAGATCTCCTATCACACCCTTTAGCCTTCCAATTGGTATAACTCTGTGTTGATTTTCTAGTTTCAATTGAACAGGTGAATATACTAATGTGGGATCTCCCATACAGTTCCATGTCTTCTTGGGTAACACATTCACCTCAGAGCCTAAATCCAGTATGATGTCCCCCATATTGAAATCTTCAATGTTATCATTTAATCTAAATTCCCTACTTGTTCATCTACTTGTATGTAGGTGATTCACTATTTTCTGTTCTAATTTCCCATCTACCTCTGAGTTACATCTTTCTAGCATATTTTGCAAAATTGTAACAGATGATTGGTCACTTAATAGCTTAACACGGGTTTGCAAAAAAATCTTTATGGTACTTACTTGTCCTAGGGGTTGCACTTAATTAGTATGATCAAGTGATGAAGGCATATCATACGTTGGTCCATCCTGGGTATGTTATGAAGTTGATGTAGATGCGATGTCTGGCTTCAAAACTTCTTTTCTGGCTTTCTTGAATATCCCCTTTTCGTTCTATGCATCAAACTGCTTATGCGATTCAACATTCTTATTCACCCATTGGTGTTGTGCTAGATATTGTCTTACTGCATCATTTCATGTCTTAGTTCCTCCACACATAAATATTTTGATATTTCTTTCGTCATCCCTTGCTTCCGTGGAAATCCACTAAACATTTTGATTGTTCTCATTTCTCTTTTCTTGGATCTTCCCCAATAGTGTTAGATGGTATTTTGTATCATGATCTAATGCACGACAATACATACATGTCACATTTGGAAGTGGATATTCTCTTGCATAGTGTCCTGGTTGTTGACAATTGTGACATACCACTGGTCCTCTGCCTCTTCCATTTTTTGCATCCTCAACCAACATAGTCTCTGAGATATAACAACCAAGTAGAGCCTTGTTTGTAGAGCATGTTCATTTGGCATATGGTTGGGCTACATATTGGGACATGTAGTTGGTGAGTTTATGAGGTGATCATGTTGTACATCATTGATGAGTCATAGCTTGATCTATAGTTGATGCATGATTGGTACACTT
>ML827226.1:99008-115617 GCA_009831015.1 Picea engelmannii | reverse complement strand
AGGGTTTCAAAGGCAGTTTGAAACTGCTCAGTCCAAACAAAATCAACATACTTTATTAACAATCCAAACATAGATGCAACAATCTTTGTAAAATTTACAATAAACCTCCAGTAATATCCGGCATGTCCAAGAAAGATTCTCACCTCTTTCTGATTTTTGGGGGGTGGAATTCTGGTGATGACCTCAATCTTTGCAAGATTGACTTTTATCGCTTCAGATGAAACATGATGTCATAGAACCACTCCTTCAGTTATCAACATTTTACATTTTTCATGACTTAGAGACATGTTTATTTCTTGGCATCCGATAAGGACTTTTTCTAAGTTATCTAAGGTTTCTTGGTAAGTATTTCCATATACTATGAAGTCATCCATGTACACCTCCACACAATCATGAATAATATCCAAAAATATCCCTAGTACTGCTCGTTGAAATGTAGCAGGAGCATTACACAATCCAAATGGTAATACCCTATAGGCATAGGTTCCCCAAGGATAAGTAAAGTTTGTCTTGTCTTGATCCTCGGGTGCTATGAGATTTTGATTGTACCCACTATATCCATCTAAAAAGGATAAATACTTCTTTCCAGATAGGGTATCCAAAACTTGGTCAATGAAATGAAGAGGAAAGTAATCCTTCAGAGTGGCTTTGTTGAGCTCCCAGAAATCAACACAAATTCTCTATTTCCCGGTCACTTTCTTTGGAACCACTACAAGTGGGGACACCCACTTATTGTTGGAGATGGGATAAGTAAATCCAACATTTAATAACTTTTGGATCTCCTCCTTTACTATATCTTTGAGTGTTGGGTTCATCCTTCTATGGGGTTTCCTAATAGGTGTTACTTCCCCCTGGGTATATATGTGATGGATACATGTGTCAGGGTGTATACCCTTCATGTCAGTGTATTCCCAAGCGAATGCCCCTGATTTCTCTTTAAGGATACTTACTAACTATTTTGTTGGTCTGCATCTAGCCTGGATTTTATATGTAGAAATTTTCCTAGACTAATATCGTAAGACATGGTATAAGATGTGGAAAACTCGTCTATCTCGAAAATGAAATATGTTGAAAACAAAATGGATGGGTCTAATTGTTCTTGAAATTCTTCCCCAAACATGTACTCAAATTGGGGAAACGAATTTGGAAAAATAACACACGTGATAGCATAAATGAATTGGTTTATCACATTTTCCATTGTGTGCTCCTAAAGTGCCCAAGCATGGTCACTTGGAAATACAAGTTATTCCCAGTCCTCATTCTCATATGGACATTCAATCCACCATAGATTCTCCATGATAGGTTGGGCTGGAGGGTATATTGTGAGCTTCTGGATAGAGAGTTCATTTGAGATGGTCATTTCTCCCTCTCTACAACCAATAAATGCATTAGTTGTGGCTAACCAAGGGATTCCCAAAATAACGGGATGGCCTTTGGTATAATCCTTTGAGTGGATGACCAGAAAGTCTATTGGGTACTCCCATGAAGCTAAAGTAACTATGATGTCATCCAAAATTCCTTCAGGTATAACCCTGGTCTTATCTGTTAATTCCAAAATGGTTGGGGTAGGCCTAAGAAGACGTTTTAACTGTAATTTTTCCAAGGTAGTAGCGGTCATAACATTGATGGTTGCCCCTAGGTCTATGAGAGTGTTTCCAATGGAGACCTCATTAATGGTTATGGTCACTATGGGGTTTCTTGGGTTCCCATATTTTTCTACCTTAGGCTGCTCTGATGTACTCAAAAATTTCTCCTATCAAATGTAATGTAGGAGGGTCCTTCTGCTTCCTAACTAGCTTATTAATACAAAATTCTTTGACTACCTTAATGTAGATTGGAATATCCTTAATATATTAAAGCAAGGGAATATTGACACAAATATTCTTCAATTCATTCAAGATGTCAAATTCCGGTCGGGTGGTAAGTTTCTCGATTTCTATTCTTTCTCGTTAATGAGGGGCCTTCATAATTTGTGTAGGTTCATTTTGGGGAAGCTTGGGTTCTTGGTCCTTAGGAATAATAACATCTTCCCACCTAGTTTCATCCGTAGGTTGTTTGGGGGTTTCCTTGTCTTCTTCTTCCTAGATGAATATTGAAGGTCTCTGCCTATATAGAGCGTTTGCCAACCTTAGTTGAATCTCCTGTAGTGGAACAAGAGTAATAACATATGTCGGGAAGGCATGCATCGAAAAACTATGAAGAGGTTAAGTGGGCTTGTTATTCGGATTGGACACTGGTTGTGCCGGTAATAATGTTGGTCTTGGGGAGCTTTCATTCTGATATTGTTGCAGTTGTTGTTGTGGAATAGGAGGTAAAGGAGGTGGAACAAAACTTGGCAGAAGTTGTGGAGTGTTCGGTGGAAACTGAGGGTAAGGATGGTTAGACTTAGGGACAGGTGGAGCTTGAGGGTTTCCTTGATTATTCCCTCCTCTCCATCCTTGAAGCCAAGGATGTTGGTACTGTGCAGACCAGTTTTTCCAACTTGGTGAGTTCTAATTTTGTTGTTGTTGATAATAGGGTGGAACTTGAGAATGTGGATCTGGGTATGTGGGCTGGTTTCTAGGCTGCCAGGGCCTCCTAGGTGCATAAGAGGATTCCCTAGGATACCCACTCCTATAGATGGCTAAAAAAATAGATAATGATGGACATTTATTAGTTGAATGGTCTTCTGTGTAGAAGCCAAAAAATGAAACGTTATCTAATGGGCATTCCCTTGAGGAATGCTTCCTCCTGCATCTTGGGCAATATATGCTCATTGCTGCATTTTCCTCCTCTTGTTTCTTTTTAATTTTTAGGGTGTCGAACTGGGAACTTATTGTGCTTAATATATATGTCTTGAAATTCTATAAAAGGTTCCCTATCTCTTCTCTTGTGACACCACCTGAAGTAACTGGTTTTAAGTTTCTATTATAAGGGTCCCAAACATTCTTTCCTGTTTTAGCTCTACTCCTTGAGTAATTCTTACACATTTAACAGATTTAGGAAAATGGTTTATGGGATATGTCACCTTATGTCATCATGTTAAGTATCTCTAAGTATTCCTTTGAAATTCCCTTAAGGAAAAGATCCCTAACTGCATCATCTAGAAGGTCATGATATTTTGATTTCTGGGAGATATAAAAAAAACCGTCCCATATAATCCTCGAGGGTCTCGTCTTCTAACTATTGGATTTTGAAAATATCATTATGAGACTCCTTGTTCTTGTAGTGTTCTCAGTAATTCTTAATAAATATATCTTTCATGGCTTCCCAAGACCTAATACTAGATTCTCCCAACCCCATGAACCATCTTAGTACAGAGTCCTTGAGGGTGGCAGGAAAGATTTTTAGTTTATGGGCATACTATAAGTAGTTGTATCTCCTACACAAGATGTCGAACTCAAATAGGAAGGTATATGGATCTTTATTGATTTTACCATAAAAGGTGGGTAGTTCCGAGAGGGGAATATTTTTCATATTGACATTTGAGGTGATGTCCAAAATTGGAAACCCGAAGGTAGTTTCAGTTTGGTTTCCAACTTCTTCTTCCTCCCCGTGTCTTACATTGTTGAGATCCTCCCAATCATCCATATTGGTTTTATTTCCAAAAAGAGAGTACCTAGGCAATTTTATCCTTGAAGAGAACAATGTATCCCTCTGATGGGAAGGTATTCCTACTGTTTGGGTGTCTGGGACTCTACTCAAGCCGATTGAGGTTATTGGTGCCAAAGTTTAAGTGTCAATTTGACAAACAATTATGTTGGCTAAACTACCAAACAAGGTATTCACATGTTTAGGTTCTATGATGTCTTCAAATTTAGGATCTCCCGATGGTGGTAAGAAAACAAAGTTTGTATTGTTTGGTTCTGCAGAAGGCTCGAGTGGTCTTGTCTCCTGTCCCAGTATTACTGATGCTTCAATTTTTTGGTCTATATTGCTCCCTATGTTAGTCTCTTTAGAGACTGCTTTAGCTCTTTGAGTTGAGCTAGATCCTATTTTTCAATATCAATCTACGGATCTTATGAGTGGAATGTTCCTTCCCCCAAAAATATCGAAAGGAACCTTGGTTGAAAGGTATGATTTAGATTTAATGTATCTACCTTTTGGGTCTCTAGGTTTACTCATGAAAGAAAACAAAAACAAAAACAAAAACTATCATTGGGTTTAGGGTGTAATATCCCTAAGGCCGAACCCAATTGTAAATGTAAATGCAAATGTACTTAAGTTGGTGAGCTGTCTGACATTCTTTTGTATGCACCTTTCATGGCATAGTGTGCGCATGTATCGCACAGTGAAATGATGAAGTGTGCACATTCCAGGATACCACACGCAACATCTTAAGTGCACGCGATTGTGAGGCCAGTGAGACTTTTTGTATATGTTATGTTTTATAGGCTGGTGAGCCAGTTATTATAAGCTAGGATGCTTATGCTTTGATTATGCCAAAGATCCTAGATTTTAAAGGCTAGTGCACCTGTTTTTGTACATGTCTCATAATTAATATAAAATACATCAATGCACATAGACCGACCATGATAAAAGAGATGGGGGAATAAAATACACTAGTTAAGGAAAGGGAGGGGCCTAAAAGTTAAGGAAAAGGGATAAGCTAGGGAGCTTAAGCCAAAAAGGAATATTATTTTAATATTTCTTAAACCTGGGAATTTAGAAGACAACTTTCCAGATGCACAGTTATTCTCAGTACAGATTGCTAATGAATACTTCACAGATATCATTCAATACTTGAGTATAGGTACTACGCAGCAAGATTATAGCACTACGCAGAAGAAAAACCTGGTAGTTCACACTGCCGACTATCAGTTGATTGCAGGACATTTATATAAAATGGGCACATATATCATCTTGCAAAGATATGTGTTAGAGCACGAAAGACCAAGAGTCTTAGTAGAATCCCATGAGGGAATAGCAGGAGGGAATTATGCAGGTAAAGATATCGTGCAAAAGGTATTGCGTGCAGAACAATGGTGGCCAATGATTCACAGAGACTCGAAGGAGTACTGTCAAAGATGCGATGTCTATCAAAGGGTAAGAAAACCCAATAGAAGGGACGAGATGCCATTACGACCAAAAGTAGCATTACATGCATTTGGAAAGTGAGAAATAGAATTTGTGGGACCAATCAACCCACCGAAAAAAAGAACAGGGGCTAGGTACATTATCACTGTGACAAAATGTTTAACAAGATGGGTGGAAGCCGTACCAGTAAATGATTGCAGCATAGAAACAATAGCACACTTTTTGTTTGAACAAGTAATCACTCAATTTGGGTGCCCAAGATTTTTGATGAATGACCAAGGCACGCACTTCATAAGCAACACCATTCGTGCAATGACTGAAGAATTTGAAGTCCAACACCAGAAGAGCACATCGTATCATCCACAGGAAAATGGCACAGTTGAAGCGTTCAACAAAATTATGGAGAACGCACTAACAAATATTTGTAACGTCATTAGGGATGACTGGGACCTCAAAGTACCAACAATATTATGGGCATACAGGACTACATGCAAACAGTTGACAGGGCACACAACATTTAAACTGGTTTATGGCCAAGAAGCAATAGTGCAATTAGACTTTTTAGTACCCAGCTTGCACGTAGCAGCTATCACACAAATGACAGAATGAGGCATAGTATAGGAGAGACTGAATCAGTTATTGACCATGGAGGAAGACCGAATATTGGCAGGATTCCATCAACAAGTGCAGAAAGCAAGAGACAAATCTTGGCACGATAGACAAATCAAGAAGAAATTTTTCAAGGATGGAGATCTAGTATTGGTGTATGAAAGTAAATCGTTTTAGCACCCAGGAAAGCTTAGAATGCATTGGTTAGGACCATACAAAATAAAATATGTCATAGATGGAGGATATGTACAGTTAAGTGATTTATCAGTCACAGAACTCAGAGGGATGATCAATGGGAGCCGACTGAAGCTATACAAGGACAATTGACCACCCACCGTGCAGTAAAAATAAAAATAATAAATAATTAAAAGAAAAGAGAACAAAAAGGAAACAAAAATAAAGAGAGCGCAATGTGCTAGAGGTAGAAAAGCCACACGAAGTTAGAAACACAAATTAAGAAAAAACAAGGACAATAGTTATATACAAAGGGAAACAAGCGGGAAAAGGAAAGTCGACAAAAGCCGGATGACAGGACAACACTAGGCAGAATTAAAGGACGGAAAGGATCGATGGGACATCACATTAATTATGCACATTGGAGACATCAAAGAAATAGTAATGGTAGGTATGAAACCATTGGATATTCATTGAACCTGCAATTATTGTGCATTAAACCCATAATGGAGGAAGTGTCCTCAACAAGCTTCATGGAAAGCCGATAAAACACACAAGAATAGGAGCAACTAGTCTATTTGCGAAAGGAGAACATAAATAGAGAAATAGCAGCTACAATGCATAGAGAGAGCCTACAGATACCACATAAGCTATTCGAACCCAACAAAAGTTCGACAGTCACCGCTATGGCCCCACCGAAGCCAACAGAAGAAATCTAGTGTTCCAAAACAACCAGGGTTCAAACTCGATCATGAGGACCATTGGAAGAAGGTGAAGAGAAGCCACTGGAGGTCATCCATATCAATGAAATCCCATTCCCAGAGGCAATATCGGTGAATCCTACACCGATTCTGGAAGATATTCAACAACCCAAAGCAGAGACCATGAAAGTTGATACGACAACAAAGATGCAGGAGCCTCAGAGCCAAGAAGATGAAACCTAAAAGGAGGTGCAACCAGAGAATACAAAAGCAACTATGAAAGTTAATGACATGGTGACGAATTGGACAAAAACAATGGAGCCAAATGAGTCTCAAACGACCATCTCAGAACACCCATTAGGGGAGACCGTTGAAGATGTCTCGTCTTGGCCAAAATGGCTTATGGAGAAACAACCAAAAGTTGTTGGAACTTTGAGCCAACCACCACAACAAAAAGATAAGATCCAGATACCAAGTTCACCCCACAAGAAACCTGCAGTAGAAATTGTTTTACCATGCATACCAGATGAAGTACAGGTACGACTAGAGATACTAGGTCATGCCAGATCAAATATTCAGACCATGATGTATCAGACAAAGCCAAGTTATTGAAACTTGCATAGAGGGTCTTTCTACAGAATATGGGCACGAATTCATTTGGACAACTGATTGATCATCCTTATCAGTGGGAAATTGGGCTGGAGAAAATAAGAATTTTATTTCTTTGGACCTACCACATTTTGGTAGAGGCCAGAACACAACGACATGTGTCAAGAAACTATTAGAAGTCACACATGGAGGGGACATATGGCTGGAAAAACCCATCCCCATAACTGTTGAGATTATTGCGCAAATAATAGGGTTACCAATTCGGGGTATGGATCCTGCATTATTTTTGGATGACAAAACTGAGGAGAAAGTGATAGAAGAATAAATGAAGAAAAAGTATGGCACCACCAGGGGAACAAGGGGCATCATCATCAAACGAATCAACAACGCAATCACATAATTTAGCGCAAAAATATTAGCCTGCAAGTTGCTAAGAAAATGCCACAGAGAGGAAGTACCAGTTGGAGTCATTGTTGTTGTAGCCCAGTGCGCAGAAGGCACCTCAATGAGTTGGGCGCCATACTTATTGAACTTATTCCTAGAGGACCACAAGGATGCGTAGGATCTAGGCACAAAGTTCCACCACTCATGGCTGATTACATTAATAGCCTTCATGCGTTGGTGAGAACCAGGGTATATAGTTTTTTGTACCAGACCAAAGCTTGCAGGAGTGAGGTATCTATTGCTAAAAGCAGGGAGGAACACTAGGAATAAGAGGGAGAATGGGATCATATTTAAATCATACCTACACGACCTACAGGAATCCATCAACTGAATGTGGATAATAACACCAGAGTATGTCGCACAATATGAAGACATCACCAACTTCCAAGCCACATGAAAAACAATGTGGATACTGGCAAGGCAGGATCCAGCTAAACAGTGGCTACAGATGCACTACTGCATCACAAAGGGTGATATCGATATGGTCATTAGCAAATGTCCCGACGAATGGAGGATCCCAGCCATTAATTAGGAAGTGCCGAAAAGAACAACAGAGGAAGAGGTAGAGCAAGGAGCAATGCAACCTCCAGAAATCCAAGTGCCCAAGAGACCAAGAATGGGACAATGAAAGCCAACGCAGACAGGCGAAGGGCCAAAGAAGCCAGGAACCCAAAAGGAAAATAAGGAGAATACACAACCAACCAAGGAACAACAGAAACAGGCTGAGGGAGTGCAAGAGACCACCTCCAATCCCAACACACAAGAACCAGGGGGAAATAAGAGACCAACCACGCAGGAAGGAGGCACGCACAAGAAGTCAAAGGAACAATGAGCACCACTAGAATATATGCTTATGGAGGATGATGGGGAAATGATCACTAGAATGGTCCAGGATTGTCTAGTCGAGGACTTAGACCATGCAGCACACCACAGGGACAAACTGCAAAAAGATCTGGCAGAATTGGGGTAGTTCCTCAAGAATTTTGGGGAAGTAAAAATAGTAAGAAACAACAAGGGAATGGATCCATCAGCACCATATATAGAAGGAAGAGTGCAAGAGGAATCTCGACAGTCAGAACAAGGGATATTGCATCCACACGTAACATTCCATATCAACCCCAACATGCTGCACATGGACGAAATTGTGGGGCAGACACCCTTGAAATACTTAAGACAAATGAAACTTGTGTTGACAAGGATACCATCAGGGGCATTAAACAGGTTGCAGGTGAGCATTAACCACGAGGTAGAGTCTCGCACACATAGAGACTTATTCAAATTGAAGCAAGCAACAAAAAAATAAGACAAATTGAAAATAGGCTATGAGAAGGCCAAATCTAAGACTGAGGAGGAAAGGGAGCGCCTAAAAGGATTGGAGTAGAAAGTGGCAGGAACTTATGAGAATATTCCACAGTTTGCATAGAGTGAGGAAATCGCAACAAAAAAAAATATTGATCGAAATGCGCACAATTGATCAATATCAGAAGGAGATCAAGAATCTCTGAGAACAACTCACACCAACCACCCAACCAACATTCAAGGAGTAAAGGAAAAAATAAGCAATGACGCAACTATAGGAGATAGAGCAACAGGTTAGCACAACAACTGACTTGTTCGATAAAGAAATGCAGTTGTGGATAAGGTTGTAGGAGGATCCACATGTCCAATGGTTGGACAAGGAAGAGGAAAGGATCAATGCAGTGATCCAAGAGCTCAAGAAGAAGCAGAAGATCATACCAATCCCAGAACGTGTCAAAGGGACGCATGAGATTAAGAAATTGTAGGCAGAGCTAATCTCTATGCAAACCCAGAAAGAAGAGCATCAGGCTCAAATGGAGCCATTACAGGACCAGGTAGCAGAAGTACTAGCACAAACAGAGGAAGCTAAGACATAGATAACACAGACCCAGGCAGAATGTGCAGGATTGATCCATGATGAAGTGGCATTTCAGATAGTGGACACAATCAAGGAGAAGAATTCACATGAATAACTCTCAAGGAAAATTTCCAGACGATCACAAAGGAGATTGAGGAAGATCAGAAGGATTAGGTGGCTTAGGATGAGCCACATGTCAGTGTTGGGGGCCTATTGGCAGTAGGCTGAAGTAGAAATAAGCATGATCATGGGGAAACAAAGAATGAATAAAGTAAAGTGAGAGTTGGAAGGAAACGCAACATGCGAGCATGCAAGAAAGCGTGCACAAGGAGAGCGACAATTGGAAGGAGGAGAAACACGCGCACATGAGAGGAAGACCTAACATCGATAGGGTTAGGGTTTTGAGAATGTATTGTAAACAGATGAAGAAACCAAAATGTATAAATAAATATACGTAGGTATCATAGAGGGTTGTCTTTTTGCATTGTTCAGACTATTGTTCCATCGAAGATATGTGGAAGTTGATGCATTATGAAATTTGTCATGACCCAATTTTGCATAAGATGTTGAGCTAGAGGAGACGAGGGAAGGTATATCTTTAGGATTAGATCGCAGGCTAAGGATCCTGGTATATAATTGTAAGTGTGTGGCGCTGGATACACAGAACTACCATAATAAAAGATCCAAGAGCCAAATATTTGTGGGCATAGCCCAGGAGGGGGTGAACCACGGTAAAATCTATGTAATGTGATGAATTAATGCACACATTTATCATCTTTTCAGAGTTGTGCTTATGACATTGCTTGTTTAAATGTTGTTGCGATATTGAGGGAATAAGCTATGAAGGTTACTAAATAGTCATGAATAACAGTAGGTTGCAATCACAGGTTATAATAAATGGTTCAAAATATAGATCCCATATCTCGTGCTCAATCCTAGGTTGTAAACGCATGAGTGTTACAACCACCCATTAAATCTATCTTAGGTGAGACTGTGTGATGCATTATGTATGTTGCGTTGCCTTCTGGCTTACCAGGAGGGCCGATAGTTTTAGAGGCTTTTGTTGGAAACTCGAAAGACATGAACCCTAGGTCAATAACTCAGATGATAGAGAAGGAAGAATAAAACCCAACATCTCTCTCATCAGCTTGGAAGTGAATTGAGTGCCTTGGTCTGTAACAATTTCATGAGGGACATCGAAGCGAGTAAATATTTCTTCATAGATGAATTCAACAATGGATTTTTCAGTATCCATGAATAACGCTTTTGCCTCTACCCACTTGGTGACATAATCTGTACAAACCAAAATATATTTTTTCTTTATGAGACATGGGTGAAATTTGTCCTACAAAGTCAAGGGCCCAATTTAAAAAAAGTTCTATCATAACTTGGGCATGCAAGGGAATTTCGTTAGCTAACGTAGGTCTTCCTATCCTTTGGAAACTATCACAACTCCTCACATACTTGGAAACATCTTTGAAAATGCTAGGCCAATAGTAACCTGAATGTAACAACTTATATGTTGTACGTTTGTCAGAAAAATGGCCACCACATGGTCCATCATGACAACTTCATAGGATTTCTTGTAACTTGTCTTCTCGGACACATCTACAAATAATCAAATCAGGACTTGTACGAAAAATTTCATGGCCAACCTAAGATTAATTGGCACTTTGCATGATAATTTTACGCTTTTCATGAGGTGACAAATGAGACGGTAACTTCCTAGTAGCAAATGTTTTGCCATATCCGCAAACCATAGGGTATTTATAGAGAGGGAAAAAAGGTGTTCATATGATAAACTATCATATACAAGAATATCATCATCCTCATTTTTTATTCATGAAAGAAAATCAGCTACCAAATTCTCCTCTTCAAGTCGGTCTAGAACTGTGATATTAAACTCTTGCAATAGCAGGAGACACCTAGTCACTCGACCATTAGTTATGGGTTTATTCATGAAAAATCTAATGGCGAAATGATCTATATGTACAAATAATTTGTAACCTGTAATGTAATGAAAACAATTATTGATAGCATGAGCTACTGCCAACAATTCCTTCTCGGTAACTGTGTAGTTTAGCTCGGCAGGGGACAAGTTCTTGCTCAAAAAATAAATGGCATAGGACCACTGGTCTTCTTTTGGCCCTAATACTCCTCCTATTGTGGTGTCAGAGGAATTAATGGATATGTGGAAAGGGAGAGCGCAATTCCCCCCCTTAAGAACTGGAGCCACAAACAACTTGGCTTTCAGGGTTTTAAAGGCAGTTTGACACTGATCAGTCCAAACAAAATCAACATCCTTTATTAACAATCCAAACATAGGTGCAACAATATTTGTAAAATTTTCAATAAACCATCGGTAATATCCGACATGTCCAAGAAAGCTTCTCACCTCTTTCTGATTTTTGGGGGGTGGAAGTCTGGAGATGACCTAAATCTTTGCAAGATTGACTTTTATCCCTTCAGATGAAACATGATGTCCTGGAACCACTCCTTCAGTTAACAACATTTTACATTTTTCATGACTTAGAGACAGGTTCATTTCTTGGCATCTGATAAGGAATTTTTCTAAGTTATCTAAGGCTTCCTGGTAAGTGTTTCCATATACTATGAAGTCATCCATGTACACCTCCACACAATCATGAATATATTTGCAAATATCCCTAGTACTTCTCATTGAAATGTAGCAGGAGCATTACACAATCCAAATGGTAAGACCCTATAGGCATAGGTTCCCCAAGGACAAGTAAAGGTTGTCTTGTCCAGATCCTTGGGTGCTATGAGAATTTGATATGGGTATTCCTATGAAATTCCCTTAAGGAGAAGAGCCCTAACTGCATCATCTGGAAGGTCATGATATTTTGATTTTTGGGAGATAAAACCAAACCGTTCCATATAATCCTCGAGAGTCTCGTCTTCTAACTGTTGGATTTTGAAAATATAATTACGAGACTCATTGGTCTTGCAATAGTATTGGTACTTATTAATAAATATATCTTTCATGGCTTCCCAAAACCTAATACTAGATTCTCCCAACCCCATGAACCATCTTAGTGCAGAGTCCTTGAGGGTGGCAGGAAAGAGTTTTAGTTTCTGGGCATACTGTAAGTAGTTGTAGCTCCTACATAAGATGTCGAACTCAAATAGGAAGGTATCTGTATCTTCACTACTTTTACCATAAAAGGTGGCCAGTGTCGAGCGTGGAATATTTTTCATATTGACATTTGATGTGGTGTCCAAAATTGGAAACCTGAATGTAGTTTCGGTTTGGTTTCCATCCTCTTCTTCCTCCTCGTGTCTTACATTGTTGTGATCCTCTCGATCATCCATACTGGTTTGATTTCCAAAAAGAGAGTACCTAGGTGGTTTTATCCTTGAAGAGAACAAGGTATCCCTCTGATGGGAAGGTATTCCTACTGTTTGGGTGTCTGGAACTCTACTCGAGCCGGTTGAGGTTATTGGTGCCAAAGTTTAAGTGCCAATTTGAGAGACAATTATGTTGGCTAAACTACCAAACAAGGTATTCACCTATTTAGGGTCTATGATGTCTTAAAAGTTACGATCTCCTGATGGTGGTAAGAAAAAAAAGTTTGTATTGTTTGGTTATGTGGAAGGCTCGAGTGGTCTTGTCTCTTGTCCCACTATTACTGATGCTTCAATTTTCTGGTCTATAGTGATCCCTGTGTTAATATCTTCAAATATTGCTTTATCTCTTTGAGTTGAGATAGCTCCTATTTTTCAGTATTGATCTATGGATCTTATGAGTGGAATGTTCCTTCCCCCAAAAAGATCAAAAGGAACCTTGGTTGAAAGGTCTGATTTAGATTTAATGTATCTACCTTTTGGGTCTCTAGGTTTGTTCATGAAAGCAAACAAAAACAAAAACAAAAACTACCATTGGGTTTGGGGTGTAATATCCCTAAGGCCGAACCCAATTGTAAATGTAAATGCAAATGTACTTAAGTTGGTGAGTTGTCTGACATCATTTTGTATGCACCTTTTATGGCATAGTGCGCACATGTATTGAGCAGTGAAATGATGAAGCGTGCACATTCCAGGATACCACACGCAACATCTTAAGTGAGCACGATTGTGAGGCCAGCGAGCCTTTGTGTATATGTTATGTTTTATAGGCTGGTGAGCTAGTTATTATAAACTAGGATGCTTATGTTTTTATTAGGCTGGAGAGCCTAGATGTTAAAGGCCAATGCGCTTGTTTTTGTACATGTCTCATAATTAATATAAAATACATCGTTGCGCGTAGACCGGCCACGATAAAAGAGATGGGGGACTAAACTCCACTAGTTAGGGAAAGGGAGGGGCCTAAAAATTAAGGAAAAGGGATAAGCTAGGGAGCTTAAGCCAAAAAGGAATATTATATTAATATTTCTTAAATCATAAAGTATGGATAATTATTTTATCCTAAGTTCTAAAGTTGGGGACAAGTAGGCCAAAGTATCCCCCAACATGAAAAGTGTCAAGTTGGGGACATGCATACATATTGTTGGGACTTAGTTCATTTTCCCATCTTTTCCATCATTTTGTCCATCATTCCTTCCATCATTCAGTCATCCATTCAATCATCCATGAGCATGCACACACCCTCTGAGATATCCTTCGTATCTTCATGACTATACCATAACTTGTATCCATAGCCATTTTGTGTTGATGTATCTAGTTAGCTTGGGAGCTGGACTGAAGAAGAGGGTTGTCAGGCCCATGGGATATTGAAGAGGCGAGTTGCCAGGCCCGTGAGAAATTCTCTAGGTGAGACAATTGTTGGGGAATTGATTTCCTGAAGGTGATAAACTGCAGCTACAGGGCTCTGAGACTTCCTGTAAGACCTGTTGCTGATGCCTGGAAAGGAAGTGGGGCAACCGAAGGACTATTGAGTAGAGAAGGGGCACACTTCCTGGGTGGGACAGACATGTGGGGAATGAGGGACTGTAGGTTGTTAGTTTGAGTTGGCACCTAAGATAGAGTCTTTCATGTTGTCTATGAGCCTTTAGCCTGATTAGGAATCCCTTTACCCAGGTAGAGTTTAGTCCCATCTCTGGGGTGACCCACTATTGAGAGTGATGAACTGTTAAGAACCAATACCAGACCTGAAGATATAATCACCACAAATACTGAATACACAATAGATCCACAAATCAAGATAGAAGAAACCACACTTTATTATTACCAAACCCTTGAGGTATGGAAACACCATACAATGGATCCTATTATGGAAGGGATCCTCTCCTATTCACTTGTCTCTTCGAGGGGGAAACCTCCTAATGAACTTCAGCTCCAAATACAATAATTCTCTTCATGTCTCATTACATTGCTTGAATCCCTTTATATAGTGCTACCATCACCTAAGAACATTCTAGATGAGGAATCTTCTAGAAGTAGAACATTCTAAGAAGTCCTCTTACATTTATTATATCTAATTACCCATTTATTATATCTAACTACCATAGTGGGCCTTATTTAATAATATAGTGGACCTAGTCCACCTTACATTGAATGACCTCCACTATTATCACTATGGGCCCTCTGGGCCCCCCCACTACCTCTCTAGCTACCTTACATTCCATCCCCCTTATGAAAGCGTTGTCCTCAACGCTTGATGTACAACCATATACTAGGGTCCCATGGATAAGTGTGGACCATAATGCTGAAGAAGATTGAAGAACCAAGGTCCCATGTAGAAAGGAAATCCACCATGCTGAAGTAGTCCAACCACCATTGTAAGCCCAGGTCCCATGTCCAATTTCTCATGTGAACTCCCCGAAGAAGATTTTGGAGCCCAATAACCAACTCCAAATGATGCTCCAAAGACTGACACCTATCATGTGGATCCAAATAAGAAGATCCATCCACATAGTGAAAAATGGTCATAGCAGAATCTAGAAGGAATAATACCACTGTAGAATATGCAAATTGAACGTTGGTAACTAGCTCCTGATGTGGGACATTGATGTTCTCTACAGAAGGTGGAGTAGAGTCATCAAATAAAATATGGAAGTGGTTGTCATCCCAGAAATGACAACTATCCATATACCAATCATCACAATCGTCCTCAAAATCATACCAAGCATATATTTATTGATTATATTCATCCCTAATGATGTCTTCCATAATAAATCTCTCATGCATGCTATCCAATGAACTACGAAGCCTATTATTGAGGTCATCTGCAAGGTCATGAAATTTGCCATGCAATGTGTTACACAATGTGTCATACAATTGAGATTTGAATGCTTCAAGAATTTATTTGAGGTTTTGAGAAGAAATAGTCATCTGAGAACCCTATGAACTCTTCAGTCCCTCAACCATCATGAAAAAAAAAAAAAAAATAGACCCAATAAGTTTCTGCAAAAAATCGCGACTTTTTCTGGAAAAACCCTAAAAACCTGTTAAAGTTAAAATGCTCATAACTTCACTTCCCGGACTCCGTTTCGGCTGATTTTTTTTTAGAAATTGGGTGCAATTGTGAGAGAAACTCATATATGTAATTTATTTGGGCATATCTGGCCTCCAAATGCTACAGAAATAAAAACAAATCACGCCGTCGTCCGCAGAAAAAAACCTTGAAAAATTGCAGATTTTAAAACCTCAATATCTTGACCTTCCGGACTCCGTTTCGGACGATTTTGTTTTTCAAATTGGGTGTTTTTCTGAGAGAAACTCAGATCTACAACCTTTTTCTGCAAATTTTACACATAAATATACCAAAAACTTCGAGAATGTCGCGGCCCTCTTTTTTCTGCTCCAAAAAAAAAATCTGCAAAAATAAAAAATATTTGCCCACAATGTCTGCCCAAGGAAAGTGCTCTGATACCACTTGTTAAGAACCCAATACCAGATCTGAAGATATAATCACCACAAATAATGAATACACAATAGATCCACAAAGAAATATAGAAGAAAACACACTTTATTATTAACAAACCCTTGAGGTAGGGAAACACCATACAATGGATCCTATTATGGAAGGGATCCTCTCATGTTCACTTGCCTCTTCGAGGGGGAAACCTCCTAATGAACTTCAGCTCCAAATACAATAATTCTCTTCATGTCTCATTACATTGCTTGAATCCCTTTATATAGTGCTACCATCACCTAAGAACATTCTAGAGGAGGAATCTTCTAGAAGTAGAACATTCTAAGAAGTCCTCTTACATTTATT
>ML827226.1:71045-98908 GCA_009831015.1 Picea engelmannii | reverse complement strand
TTAGAAGACGAGACTCTCGAGGATTATATGGAACGGTTTGGTTTTATCTCCCAAAAATCAAAATATCATGACCTTCCAGATGATGCAGTTAGGGCTCTTCTCCTTAAGGGAATTTCATAGGAATACCCATATCAAATTCTCATAGCACCCAAGGATCTGGACAAGACAACCTTTACTTGTCCTTGGGGAACCTATGCCTATAGGGTCTTACCATTTGGATTGTGTAATGCTCCTGCTACATTTCAATGAGAAGTACTAGGGATATTTGCAAATATATTCATGATTGTGTGGAGGTGTACATGGATGACTTCATAGTATATGGAAACACTTACCAGGAAGCCTTAGATAACTTAGAAAAATTCCTTATCAGATGCCAAGAAATGAACCTGTCTCTAAGTCATGAAAAATGTAAAATGTTGTTAACTGAAGGAGTGGTTCCAGGACATCATGTTTCATCTGAAGGGATAAAAGTCAATCTTGCAAAGATTTAGGTCATCTCCAGACTTCCACCCCCCAAAAATCAGAAAGAGGTGAGAAGCTTTCTTGGACATGTCGGATATTACCGATGGTTTATTGAAAATTTTACAAATATTGTTGCACCTATGTTTGGATTGTTAATAAAGGATGTTGATTTTGTTTGGACTGATCAGTGTCAAACTGCCTTTAAAACCCTGAAAGCCAAGTTGTTTGTGGCTCCAGTTCTTAAGGGGGGGAATTGCGCTCTCCCTTTCCACATATCCATTAATTCCTCTGACACCACAATAGGAGGAGTATTAGGGCCAAAAGAAGACCAGTGGTCCTATGCCATTTATTTTTTGAGCAAGAACTTGTCCCCTGCCGAGCTAAACTACACAGTTACCGAGAAGGAATTGTTGGCAGTAGCTCATGCTATCAATAATTGTTTTCATTACATTACAGGTTACAAATTATTTGTACATATAGATCATTTCGCCATTAGATTTTTCATGAATAAACCCATAACTAATGGTCGAGTGACTAGGTGTCTCCTGCTATTGCAAGAGTTTAATATCACAGTTCTAGACCGACTTGAAGAGGAGAATTTGGTAGCTGATTTTCTTTCATGAATAAAAAATGAGGATGATGATATTCTTGTATATGATAGTTTATCATATGAACACCTTTTTTCCCTCTCTATAAATACCCTATGGTTTGCGGATATGGCAAAACATTTGCTACTAGGAAGTTACCGTCTCATTTGTCACCTCATGAAAAGCGTAAAATTATCATGCAAAGTGCCAATTAATCTTAGGTTGGCCATGAAATTTTTCGTACAAGTCCTGATTTGATTATTTGTAGATGTGTCCGAGAAGACAAGTTACAAGAAATCCTATGAAGTTGTCATGATGGACCATGTGGTGGCCATTTTTCTGACAAACGTACAACATATAAGTTGTTACATTCAGGTTACTATTGGCCTAGCATTTTCAAAGATGTTTCCAAGTATGTGAGGAGTTGTGATAGTTTCCAAAGGATAGGAAGACCTACGTTAGCTAACGAAATTCCCTTGCATGCCCAAGTTATGATAGAACTTTTTTTAAATTGGGCCCTTGACTTTGTAGGACAAATTTCACCCATGTCTCATAAAGAAAAAATATATTTTGGTTTGTACAGATTATGTCACCAAGTGGGTAGAGGCAAAAGCGTTATTCATGGATACTGAAAAATCCATTGTTGAATTCATCTATGAAGAAATATTTACTCGCTTCGATGTCCCTCATGAAATTGTTACAGACCAAGGCACTCAATTCACTTCCAAGCTGATGAGAGAGATGTTGGGTTTTATTCTTCCTTCTCTATCATCTGAGTTATTGACCTAGGGTTCATGTCTTTCGAGTTTCCAACAAAAGCCTCTAAAACTATCGGCCCTCCTGGTAAGCCAGAAGGCAACGCAACATACATAATGCATCACACAGTCTCACCTAAGATAGATTTAATGGGTGGTTGTAACACTCATGCGTTTACAACCTAGGATTGAGCACGAGATATGGGATCTATATTTTGAACCATTTATTATAACCTGTGATTGCAACCTACTGTTATTCATGACTATTTAGTAACCTTCATAGCTTATTCCCTCAATATCGCAACAACATTTAAACAAGCAATGTCATAAGCACAACTCTGAAAAGATGATAAATGTGTGCATTAATTCATCACATTACATAGATTTTACCGTGGTTCACCCCCTCCTGGGCTATGCCCACAAATATTTGGCTCTTGGATCTTTTATTATGGTAGTTCTGTGTATCCAGCGCCACACACTTACAATTATATACCAGGATCCTTAGCCTGCGATCTAATCCTAAAGATATACCTTCCCTCGTCTCCTCTAGCTCAACATCTTATGCAAAATTGGGTCATGACAAATTTCATAATGCATCAACTTCCACATATCTTCGATGGAACAATAGTCTGAACAATGCAAAAAGACAACCCTCTATGATACCTACGTATATTTATTTATACATTTTGGTTTCTTCATCTGTTTACAATACATTCTCAAAACCCTAACCCTATCGATGTTAGGTCTTCCTCTCATGTGCGCGTGTTTCTCCTCCTTCCAATTGTCGCTCTCCTTGTGCACGCTTTCTTGCATGCTCGCATGTTGCGTTTCCTTCCAACTCTCACTTTACTTTATTCATTCTTTGTTTCCCCATGATCATGCTTATTTCTACTTCAGCCTACTGCCAATAGGCCCCCAACACTGACATGTGGCTCATCCTAAGCCACCTAATCCTTCTGATCTTCCTCAATCTCCTTTGTGATCGTCTGGAAATTTTCCTTGAGAGTTATTCATGTGAATTCTTCTCCTTGATTGTGTCCACTATCTGAAATGCCACTTCATCATGGATCAATCCTGCACATTCTGCCTGGGTCTGTGTTATCTATGTCTTAGCTTCCTCTGTTTGTGCTAGTACTTCTGCTACCTGGTCCTGTAATGGCTCCATTTGAGCCTGATGCTCTTCTTTCTGGGTTTGCATAGAGATTAGCTCTGCCTACAATTTCTTAATCTCATGCGTCCCTTTGACACGTTCTGGGATTGGTATGATCTTCTGCTTCTTCTTGAGCTCTTGGATCACTGCATTGATCCTTTCCTCTTCCTTGTCCAACCATTGGACATGTGGATCCTCCTACAACCTTATCCACAACTGCATTTCTTTATCGAACAAGTCAGTTGTTGTGCTAACCTGTTGCTCTATCTCCTATAGTTGCGTCATTGCTTATTTTTTCCTTTACTCCTTGAATGTTGGTTGGGTGGTTGGTGTGAGTTGTTCTCAGAGATTCTTGATCTCCTTCTGATATTGATCAATTGTGCGCATTTCGATCAATATTTTTTTTTGTTGCGATTTCCTCACTCTATGCAAACTGTGGAATATTCTCATAAGTTCCTGCCACTTTCTACTCCAATCCTTTTAGGCGCTCCCTTTCCTCCTCAGTCTTAGATTTGGCCTTCTCATAGCCTATTTTCAATTTGTCTTATTTTTTTGTTGCTTGCTTCAATTTGAATAAGTCTCTATGTGTGCGAGACTCTACCTCGTGGTTAATGCTCACCTGCAACCTGTTTAATGCCCCTGATGGTATCCTTGTCAACACAAGTTTCATTTGTCTTAAGTATTTCAAGGGTGTCTGCCCCACAATTTCGTCCATGTGCAGCATGTTGGGGTTGATATGGAATGTTACGTGTGGATGCAATATCCCTTGTTCTGACTGTCGAGATTCCTCTTGCACTCTTCCTTCTATATATGGTGCTGATGGATCCATTCCCTTGTTGTTTCTTACTATTTTTACTTCCCCAAAATTCTTGAGGAACTACCCCAATTCTGCCAGATCTTTTTGCAGTTTGTCCCTGTGGTGTGCTGCATGGTCTAAGTCCTCGACTAGACAATCCTGGACCATTCTAGTGATCATTTCCCCATCATCCTCCATAAGCATATATTCTAGTGGTGCTCATTGTTCCTTTGACTTCTTGTGCGTGCCTCCTTCCTGCGTGGTTGGTCTCTTATTTCCCCCTGGTTCTTGTGTGTTGGGATTGGAGGTGGTCTCTTGCACTCCCTCAGCCTGTTTCTGTTGTTCCTTGGTTGGTTGTGTATTCTCCTTATTTTCCTTTTGGGTTCCTGGCTTCTTTGGCCCTTCGCCTGTCTGCGTTGGCTTTCATTGTCCCATTCTTGGTCTCTTGGGCACTTGGATTTCTGGAGGTTGCATTGCTCCTTGCTCTACCTCTTCCTCTGTTGTTCTTTTCGGCACTTCCTAATTAATGGCTGGGATCCTCCATTCGTCGGGACATTTGCTAATGACCATATCGATATCACCCTTTGTGATGCAGTAGTGCATCTGTAGCCACTGTTTAGCTGGATCCTGCCTTGCCAGTATCCACATTGTTTTTCATGTGGCTTGGAAGTTGGTGATGTCTTCATATTGTGCGACATACTCTGGTGTTATTATCCACATTCAGTTGATGGATTCCTGTAGGTCGTGTAGGTATGATTTAAATATGATCCCATTCTCCCTCTTATTCCTAGTGTTCCTCCCTGCTTTTAGCAATAGATACCTCACTCCTGCAAGCTTTGGTCTGGTACAAAAAACTATATACCCTGGTTCTCACCAACGCATGAAGGCTATTAATGTAATCAGCCATGAGTGGTGGAACTTTGTGCCTAGATCCTACGCATCCTTGTGGTCCTCTAGGAATAAGTTCAATAAGTATGGCGCCCAACTCATTGAGGTGCCTTCTGCGCACTGGGCTACAACAACAATGACTCCAACTGGTACTTCCTCTCTGTGGCATTTTCTTAGCAACTTGCAGGCTAATATTTTTGCGCTAAATTATGTGATTGCGTTGTTGATTCGTTTGATGATGATGCCCCTTGTTCCCCTGGTGGTGCCATACTTTTTCTTCATTTATTCTTCTATCACTTTCTCCTCAGTTTTGTCATCCAAAAATAATGCAGGATCCATACCCCGAATTGGTAACCCTATTATTTGCGCAATAATCTCAACAGTTATGGGGATGGGTTTTTCCAGCCATATGTCCCCTCCATGTGTGACTTCTAATAGTTTCTTGACACATGTCGTTGTGTTCTGGCCTCTACCAAAATGTGGTAGGTCCAAAGAAATAAAATTCTTATTTTCTCCAGCCCAATTTCCCACTGATAAGGATGATCAATCAGTTGTCCAAATGAATTCGTGCCCATATTCTGTAGAAAGACCCTCTATGCAAGTTTCAATAACTTGGCTTTGTCTGATACATCATGGTCTGAATATTTGATCTGGCATGACCTAGTATCTCTAGTCGTACCTGTACTTCATCTGGTATGCATGGTAAAACAATTTCTACTGCAGGTTTCTTGTGGGGTGAACTTGGTATCTGGATCTTATCTTTTTGTTGTGGTGGTTGGCTCAAAGTTCCAACAACTTTTGGTTGTTTCTCCATAAGCCATTTTGGCCAAGACGAGACATCTTCAACGGTCTCCCCTAATGGGTGTTCTGAGATGGTCGTTTGAGACTCATTTGGCTCCATTGTTTTTGTCCAATTCGTCACCATGTCATTAACTTTCATAGTTGCTTTTGTATTCTCTGGTTGCACCTCCTTTTAGGTTTCATCTTCTTGGCTCTGAGGCTCCTGCATCTTTGTTGTCGTATCAACTTTCATGGTCTCTGCTTTGGGTTGTTGAATATCTTCCAGAATCGGTGTAGGATTCACCGATATTGCCTCTGGGAATGGGATTTCATTGATATGGATGACCTCCAGTGGCTTCTCTTCACCTTCTTCCAATGGTCCTCATGATCGAGTTTGAACCCTGGTTGTTTTGGAACACTAGATTTCTTCTGTTGGCTTCGGTGGGGCCATAGCGGTGACTGTCGAACTTTTGTTGGGTTCGAATAGCTTATGTGGTATCTGTAGGCTCTCTCTATGCATTGTAGCTGCTATTTCTCTATTTATGTTCTCCTTTCGCAAATAGACTAGTTGCTCCTATTCTTGTGTGTTTTATCGGCTTTCCATGAAGCTTGTTGAGGACACTTCCTCCATTATGGGTTTAATGCACAATAATTGCAGGTTCAATGAATATCCAATGGTTTCATACCTACCATTACTATTTCTTTGATGTCTCCAATGTGCATAATTAATGTGATGTCCCATCGATCCTTTCCGTCCTTTAATTCTGCCTAGTGTTGTCCTGTCATCCGGCTTTTGTCGACTTTCCTTTTCCCGCTTGTTTCCCTTTGTATATAACTATTGTCCTTGTTTTTTCTTAATTTGTGTTTCTAACTTCGTGTGGCTTTTCTACCTCTAGCACATTGCGCTCTCTTTATTTTTGTTTCCTTTTTGTTCTCTTTTCTTTTAATTATTTATTATTTTTATTTTTACTGCACGGTGGGTGGTCAATTGTCCTTGTATAGCTTCAGTCGGCTCCCATTGATCATCCCTCTGAGTTCTGTGACTGATAAATCACTTAACTGTACATATCCTCCATCTATGACATATTTTATTTTGTATGGTCCTAACCAATGCATTCTAAGCTTTCCTGGGTGCTAAAACGATTTACTTTCATACACCAATACTAGATCTCCATCCTTGAAAAATTTCTTCTTGATTTGTCTATCGTGCCAAGATTTGTCTCTTGCTTTCTGCACTTGTTGATGGAATCCTGCCAATATTCGGTCTTCCTCCATGGTCAATAACTGATTCAGTCTCTCCTATACTATGCCTCATTCTGTCATTTGTGTGATAGCTGCTACGTGCAAGCTGGGTACTAAAAAGTCTAATTGCACTATTGCTTCTTGGCCATAAACCAGTTTAAATGTTGTGTGCCCTGTCAACTGTTTGCATGTAGTCCTGTATGCCCATAATATTGTTGGTACTTTGAGGTCCCAGTCATCCCTAATGACGTTACAAATATTTGTTAGTGCGTTCTCCATAATTTTGTTGAACGCTTCAACTGTGCCATTTTCCTGTGGATGATACGATGTGCTCTTCTGGTGTTGGACTTCAAATTCTTCAGTCATTGCACGAATGGTGTTGCTTATGAAGTGCGTGCCTTGGTCATTCATCAAAAATCTTGGGCACCCAAATTGAGTGATTACTTGTTCAAACAAAAAGTGTGCTATTGTTTCTATGCTGCAATCATTTACTGGTACGGCTTCCACCCATCTTGTTAAACATTTTGTCACAGTGATAATGTACCTAGCCCCTGTTCTTTTTTTCGGTGGGTTGATTGGTCCCACAAATTCTATTTCTCACTTTCCAAATGCATGTAATGCTACTTTTGGTCGTAATGGCATCTCGTCCCTTCTATTGGGTTTTCTTACCCTTTGATAGACATCGCATCTTTGACAGTACTCCTTCGAGTCTCTGTGAATCATTGGCCACCATTGTTCTGCACGCAATACCTTTTGCACGATATCTTTACCTGCATAATTCCCTCCTGCTATTCCCTCATGGGATTCTACTAAGACTCTTGGTCTTTCGTGCTCTAACACATATCTTTGCAAGATGATATATGTGCCCATTTTATATAAATGTCCTGCAATCAACTGATAGTCGGCAGTGTGAACTACCAGGTTTTTCTTCTGCGTAGTGCTATAATCTTGCTGCGTAGTACCTATACTCAAGTATTGAATGATATCTGTGAAGTATTCATTAGCAATCTGTACTGAGAATAACTGTGCATCTGGAAAGTTGTCTTCTAAATTCCCAGGTTTAAGAAATATTAAAATAATATTCCTTTTTGGCTTAAGCTCCCTAGCTTATCCCTTTTCCTTAACTTTTAGGCCCCTCCCTTTCCTTAACTAGTGTATTTTATTCCCCCATCTCTTTTATCATGGTCGGTCTATGTGCATTGATGTATTTTATATTAATTATGAGACATGTACAAAAACAGGTGCACTAGCCTTTAAAATCTAGGATCTTTGGCATAATCAAAGCATAAGCATCCTAGCTTATAATAACTGGCTCACCAGCCTATAAAACATAACATATACAAAAAGTCTCACTGGCCTCACAATCGCGTGCACTTAAGATGTTGCGTGTGGTATCCTGGAATGTGCACACTTCATCATTTCACTGTGCGATACATGCGCACACTATGCCATGAAAGGTGCATACAAAAGAATGTCAGACAGCTCACCAACTTAAGTACATTTGCATTTACATTTACAATTGGGTTCGGCCTTAGGGATATTACACCCTAAACCCAATGATAGTTTTTGTTTTTGTTTTTGTTTTCTTTCATGAGTAAACCTAGAGACCCAAAAGGTAGATACATTAAATCTAAATCATACCTTTCAACCAAGGTTCCTTTCGATATTTTTGGGGGAAGGAACATTCCACTCATAAGATCCGTAGATTGATATTGAAAAATAGGATCTAGCTCAACTCAAAGAGCTAAAGCAGTCTCTAAAGAGACTAACATAGGGAGCAATATAGACCAAAAAATTGAAGCATCAGTAATACTGGGACAGGAGACAAGACCACTCGAGCCTTCTGCAGAACCAAACAATACAAACTTTGTTTTCTTACCACCATCGGGAGATCCTAAATTTGAAGACATCATAGAACCTAAACATGTGAATACCTTGTTTGGTAGTTTAGCCAACATAATTGTTTGTCAAATTGACACTTAAACTTTGGCACCAATAACCTCAATCGGCTTGAGTAGAGTCCCAGACACCCAAACAGTAGGAATACCTTCCCATCAGAGGGATACATTGTTCTCTTCAAGGATAAAATTGCCTAGGTACTCTCTTTTTGGAAATAAAACCAATATGGATGATTGGGAGGATCTCAACAATGTAAGACACGGGGAGGAAGAAGAAGTTGGAAACCAAACTGAAACTACCTTCGGGTTTCCAATTTTGGACATCACCTCAAATGTCAATATGAAAAATATTCCCCTCTCGGAACTACCCACCTTTTATGGTAAAATCAATAAAGATCCATATACCTTCCTATTTGAGTTCGACATCTTGTGTAGGAGATACAACTACTTATAGTATGCCCATAAACTAAAAATCTTTCCTGCCACCCTCAAGGACTCTGTACTAAGATGGTTCATGGGGTTGGGAGAATCTAGTATTAGGTCTTGGGAAGCCATGAAAGATATATTTATTAAGAATTACTGAGAACACTACAAGAACAAGGAGTCTCATAATGATATTTTCAAAATCCAATAGTTAGAAGACGAGACCCTCGAGGATTATATGGGACGGTTTTTTTTATATCTCCCAGAAATCAAAATATCATGACCTTCTAGATGATGCAGTTAGGGATCTTTTCCTTAAGGGAATTTCAAAGGAATACTTAGAGATACTTAACATGATGACATAAGGTGACATATCCCATAAACCATTTTCCTAAATCTGTTAAATGTGTAAGAATTACTCAAGGAGTAGAGCTAAAACAGGAAAGAATGTTTGGGACCCTTATAATAGAAACTTAAAACCAGTTACTTCAGGTGGTGTCACAAGAGAAGAGATAGGGAACCTTTTATAGAATTTCAAGACATATATATTAAGCACAATAAGTTCCCAGTTCGACACCCTAAAAATTAAAAAGAAACAAGAGGAGGAAAATGCAGCAATGAGCATATATTGCCCAAGATGCAGGAGGAAGCATTCCTCAAGGGAATGCCCATTAGATAACGTTTCATTTTTTGGCTTCTACACAGAAGACCATTCAACTAATAAATGTCCATCATTATCTATTTTTTTAGCCATCTATAGGAGTGGGTATCCTAGGGAATCCTCTTATGCACCTAGGAGGCCCTGGCAGCCTAGAAACCAGCCCACATACCCAGATCCACATTCTCAAGTTCCACCCTATTATCAACAACAACAAAATTAGAACTCACCAAGTTGGAAAAACTGGTCTGCACAGTACCAACATCCTTGGCTTCAAGGATGGAGAGGAGGGAATAATCAAGGAAACCCTCAAGCTCCACCTGTCCCTAAGTCTAACCATCCTTACCCTCAGTTTCCACCGAACACTCCACAACTTCTGCCAAGTTTTGTTCCACCTCCTTTACCTCCTATTCCACAACAACAACTGCAACAATATCAGAATGAAAGCTCCCCAAGACCAACATTATTACCGGCACAACCAGTGTCCAATCCGAATAACAAGCCCACTTAACCTCTTCATAGTTTTTCGATGCATGCCTTCCCGACATATGTTATTACTCTTGTTCCACTACAGGAGATTCAACTAAGGTTGGCAAACGCTCTATATAGGCAGAGACCTTCAATATTCATCTAGGAAGAAGAAGACAAGGAAACCCCCAAACAACCTACGGATGAAACTAGGTGGGAAGATGTTATTATTCCTAAGGACCAAGAACCCAAGCTTCCCCAAAATGAACCTACACAAATTATGAAGGCCCCTCATTAACGAGAAAGAATAGAAATCGAGAAACTTACCACCCGACCGGAATTTGACATCTTGAATGAATTGAAGAATATTTGTGTCAATATTCCCTTGCTTTAATATATTAAGGATATTCCAATCTACATTAAGGTAGTCAAAGAATTTTGTATTAATAAGCTAGTTAGGAAGCAGAAGGACCCTCCTACATTACATTTGATAGGAGAAATTTTTGAGTACATCAGAGCAGCCTAAGGTAGAAAAATATGGGAACCCAAGAAACCCCATAGTGACCATAACCATTAATGAGGTCTCCATTGGAAACACTCTCATAGACCTAGGGGCAACCATCAATGTTATGACCGCTACTACCTTGGAAAAATTACAGTTAAAACGTCTTCTTAGGCCTACCCCAACCATTTTGGAATTAACAGATAAGACCAGGGTTATACCTGAAGGAATTTTGGATGACATCATAGTTACTTTAGCTTCATGGGAGTACCCAATAGACTTTCTGGTCATCCACTCAAAGGATTATACCAAAGGCCATCCCGTTATTTTGGGAATCCCTTGGTTAGCCACAACTAATGCATTTATTGGTTGTAGAGAGGGAGAAATGACCATCTCAAATGAACTCTCTATCCAGAAGCTCACAATATACCCTCCAGCCCAACCTATCATGGAGAATCTATGGTGGATTGAATGTCCATATGAGAATGAGGACTGGGAATAACTTGTATTTCCAAGTGACCATGCTTGGGCACTTTAGGAGCACACAATGGAAAATGTGATAAACCAATTCATTTATGCTATCACGTGTGTTATTTTTCCAAATTCGTTTCCCCAATTTGAGTACATGTTTGGGGAAGAATTTCAAGAACAATTAGACCCATCCATTTTGTTTTCAACATATTTCATTTTCGAGATAGACGAGTTTTCCACATCTTATACCATGTCTTACGATATTAGTCTAGGAAAATTTCTACATATAAAATCCAGGCTAGATGCAGACCAACAAAATAGTTAGTAAGTATCCTTAAAGAGAAATCAGGGGCATTCGCTTGGGAATACACTGACATGAAGGGTATACACCCTGACACATGTATCCATCACATATATACCCAGGGGGAAGTAACACCTATTAGGAAACCCCATAGAAGGATGAACCCAACACTCAAAGATATAGTAAAGGAGGAGATCCAAAAGTTATTAAATGTTGGATTTACTTATCCCATCTCCAACAATAAGTGGGTGTCCCCACTTGTAGTGGTTCCAAAGAAAGTGACCGGGAAATAGAGAATTTGTGTTGATTTCTGGGAGCTCAACAAAGCCACTCTGAAGGATTACTTTCCTCTTCATTTCATTGACCAAGTTTTGGATACCCTATCTGGAAAGAAGTATTTATCCTTTTTAGATGGATATAGTGGGTACAATCAAAATCTCATAGCACCCGAGGATCAAGACAAGACAAACTTTACTTATCCTTGGGGAACCTATGCCTATAGGGTATTACCATTTGGATTGTGTAATGCTCCTGCTACATTTCAACGAGCAGTACTAGGGATATTTTTGGATATTATTCATGATTGTGTGGAGGTGTACATGGATGACTTCATAGTATATGGAAATACTTACCAAGAAACCTTAGATAACTTAGAAAAAGTCCTTATCGGATGCCAAGAAATAAACATGTCTCTAAGTCATGAAAAATGTAAAATGTTGATAACTGAAGGAGTGGTTCTATGACATCATGTTTCATCTGAAGCGATAAAAGTCAATCTTGCAAAGATTGAGGTCATCACCAGAATTCCACCCCCCAAAAATCAGAAAGAGGTGAGAATCTTTCTTGGACATGCCGGATATTACTGGAGGTTTATTGTAAATTTTACAAAGATTGTTGCATCTATGTTTGGATTGTTAATAAAGTATGTTGATTTTGTTTGGACTGAGCAGTTTCAAACTGCCTTTGAAACCCTAAAAGCTAAGTTTTCTATGGCTCCATTTCTTAGGGGGGGAAATTGGGCTCTCCCATTCCACATATCCACTAATGCCTTTGACACTGCAATAGGAGGAGTATTAGGGCAGAAAGAAGACCAACAGTGATATGCCATTTATTTTGTGAGAAAGAACTTGTTCCCTGTCGAGATAAACTACACAGTTACCGAGAAGGAATTCTTTGCAGTAGTTCATGCTATCAATAAGTTTTGTCATTACATTATAGGTTATGAATTATTTGTACATACAGATCATTCCGCCATTAGATTTCTCATGAATAAACCCATAACTAATGGTCGAGTGACTAGGTGTCTCCTGCTATTGCAAGATTTTAATATCATAGTGCTTGACCGACCTGGAGAGGAGAATTTGGTAGCTAGTTTTCTTTCACGAATAAAAAATGAGGATGATGATATTCCTGTATATGATAGTTTCCCAGATGAACACCTTTTTTCCCTCTCTGTAAATACCATGTGGTTTGCGGATATGGCAGACTATTTGGCTACTAGGAAGTTACTGTTTCATTTGTCACCTCATGAAAAGTATAAAATTATCACGCAAAGTGCCAATTACTCTTGGGTTGTCCATGACCTTTTTCATACAAGTCCTTATTTGATTATTCGTAGATGTGTCCGAGAAGATGAGGTACTAGAAATCCTATGAATTTTTCATGATGGACCATGTGGTGGCCATTTTTCTGACAAACGTACAACATATAAGGTGTTACATTCAGGTTACTATTGGCCTAACATTTTCAAAGATGTTTCCAAGTATGTGAGGAGTTGTGATAGTTTCCAAAGAATAAGAAGACCTATGTCAACTGACGAAATGCCCTTGTGTGCCAAAGTTATGATAGAACCTTTCGAAAAATGGGCCCATGACTTTTTAGGACCAATTTCACCCATGTCTCATAATAAAAAATATATTTTGGTTTGTACAGATTATTTCACCAAGTGGGTAGAGGCAAAATCCCTATTCAGGGCTACATAAAAATCCATTGTCGAATTCATCTATGAAGAAATATTTACCTGCTTCAATGTCCCTCATAAAATTGTTACATACCAAGGAAATCAATTCACTTCCAAGCTGATGAGAGAGTTGTTGGGTTTTATTCTTCCTTCTCTACCATCTAAGTTATTGACCCAGGGTTCATGTCTTTTGGGTTTCCAACAAAAGCCTTGAAAACTATCGGCCCTCCCAGTAAACCAGAAGGCAACGCAGCATACAAAATGTGTTGCGCAGTCTCACCCGAGATAGCTTTAATGGATGGTTGTAAGACTCATGGGTTTACAACCTAGGATTGAGAGCGAGATATGGGATCTATATTTTGAACCATTGATTATAACTTGTGATTGCAACCTACTGTTATTCACGAATATACAATAACCTTCATAGCTTATTCCCTCAATATCGCAACAACATTTAAACAAGAAATGTAATAACTCATTCATTCATTAAGAACAACTCTGAAAAGATGATAAAGGTGTGCATGCATTCATCACATTACACAGATGTTACCTTGGTTCACCCCCTCCTAGGCTATGTCCGCAAATATTTTTCTCTTGGCTCTTTTACTATGGTAGTTCTGCGTATCCAACGTCGCGCGCTTACAATTATCCTCAGATGGGTAACATCTATATGAGCCAAACTAGATCGCACTAGGCTCCTTATCCTGCAATCTAATCCTCAATATCTACCTTCCCTCATCTCCTCTATCTCAACAACTTATACAAAATTGGGTCGTGACACATTTCATAACGCATCAACTTCCACATATCTCTGATGGAATAATAGTTTGAACAATGCAAAAATCAAACCCCCTATGATACCTACATATCTTTATTTATACATTTCAGGCTCTTCATCCGTTTACAATACATTCCCAAAACCCTAACCCTACCAACATTAGGTCTTCCTCTCATGTGCGTGTGTTGCTCTTCCTTCTAGTTGTTGCTCTTCTTGTGCACGCTTTCTTGCATTCGTGCATGCTGCGTTTCCTTCCAGCTGTCACTTTACTTTATGCATGCTTTATTTCCCCATGATCATGCTACTTTCTACTTTGGCCTATTGCCAATAGGCCCCCAACATTGACATGTGGATCGTCATGAGCCACCTAATCCTTTTGAGCTTCCTCAATCTCCTTCATGATTGTATGGAACGTTTCCTTGAGTGATTCTTCATGTGCACTATTCTCCTTGATTGTGTCCACTATCTGAACAACCACTTCATCGCAGATCAATCCTACACATTCTGCCTACGTCGATGCTATCTGTGTCTTATCTTCCTCTTCCTGTGCCAGTACTTCTACTACCTGCTCTTGTAATGGCTCCATTTGAACCTGACACTCTTCTTTCTAGGTTTGCATAGAGATTAGCTCTGCCTGCAATTTCTTAATCTCCTGTGTCCCTTTGACACGTTTTGGGATTGGTATGATCTTATGCTTCTTCTTGAGCTCTTGGATCACTGCATTGATCCTTTCCTGTTCCTTGTCCCACCGTTGGACCTGTGGATCCTCCTACAACCTTCTCCATAGCTGCACTACTTTATCGAACAAGTCAGTTGTTGTGCTAACCTGCTGCTCTATATCCTGCATTTGCATCATTGATTCTTTTTTCCTTTGCTCGTTGACTATTGGTTGGGTGGTTGTTGTGTGTTGTTCTCGGAGATTCTCGATCTCCTTCTGATATTGATCAATTTCCTGTGCATTCCGATCAATATTTTCTGATCTTGTGATTTCCTGACTCTGTGTGGCCTGTGGAATATTCTCATAAGTTCCTGCCACTTTCTACTTCAATCTTTTTAGGCGCTCCCTTTCCTCCTTGGTCTCAGATTTGACCTTCTCATAGCCTATTTTCAATTTGTCTTGTTTCTTTGTTGCTTGCTTCAATTCGAATAAGTCTCTGCATGTGCGATACTGTACCTTGTGGTTGACGCTCACCTACAACCTGTGTAATGCCCCTGATGGTATCCTTGTCAACACAAGTTGTATTTGGATTAAGTCTTTCAAGGGTATCTGCCCCACAATTTCATCCATGCATAGCATGCTGGGGTTGATATGGAATGTTACGTGTGGTTGCAATATCCCTTGTTCTGACTATCGATCTTCCTCTTCCACTCTTCCTTCTTTTTGTGGTGCTAATGGCTCCATGCCCCTACTGTTTCTTGCTATCTATACTTTCCAAAAATCCTTGAGGAACTACCCCAATTCTATCAGCTCTTTTTACAGTTTGTCCCTATGGTGTGTTGCATGGTCGAAGTCCTTGGCTAGACAATCCTAGACCATTCTAGTGATCATTTCCCCATCATCCTCCATAAGCATATATTCTGGAAGTGCTCATTGTGCCTTTGACTTCTTGCACGTGCCTCCTACCTACGTGGTTGGTCTATTATTCCCCCCTAGTTCTTGTGTGTTGGGATTTGAGGCAATCGCTTGCGCTCCCTCGGCCTGTTTCTATTGTTCCTTGGTCGGTTGTGTATTCTTCTTCTTTCCCTTTTGGGTTCATAGATTCTTTGTCCCTTCACTTATCTGCGTTGGCTTACCTTGTCCCATTCTTGGTCTCTTGGGCACTTGGATTTCCAGAGGTTGTGTTTCTCCCTGCTCTGCCTCTTCCTTTGTTGTTCTTTCTGACACTTCCTGATTGATGGCTGGGATCCTCCATTCGTCGGGCCATTCACTGATGACCATATCGATATCACCCTTTGTGATGCAGTAGCACATCTATAGCCACTGTTTATCTGGATCCTACCTTTCTTGTAACCACATTGTTTGTCATGTGGCTTGGAAGTTGGCGATGTCTACTATCGCGCGACAACCTTTGGTGTTATTATCCACATTCAATTGATGGATTCTTGCAGGTCATGTAGGTATAGTTCAAATATGATCCCATTCTCCCTCTTATTCCTAGCATTCCTCCTTGCTTTCAGTAATAGATACCTTGCTCCCACAAGCTTTGGTCTGGTACAAAAACTGCATACCCTGGTTCTCGCCATCCCATGAAGGCTATTAAGGTAATCAGCCATGAGTAGTGGAAATATGTGCCTAGATCCTATGCATCCTTGCAGTCCTCTAGGAATAATTTCAATAAGTATGGTGCCCAGCTCATTGTGGTGCCTTATGCGCATTGGGATGCAACTGCAATGACTCTAGCTGGTACTTCCTCTCTGCGACATTTTCTTAGCAACTTGCAGGCTAAGATTTTTGCGCCAAATTATGTGGTTGCGTTGTTGATTTGTTTGATGATGATAACTCTTGTTCCCCTAGTGGTGCCATACTTATTCTTCATTTCTTCTGCTAACATTTTCTCCTTGGTTTTGTCATCCAAAAATAACGTGGGACCCATACCCTGAATTGGTAACCCTGTTATTTGCGCAATAAGCTCAACAGTTATGGGGATGGGTTTGTCCAGCCATATGCCCCCTCCATGTGTGACTTCTAATAGCTTCTTGACACATTTTGTTGCGTTCTTGCCTCTGCCAAAAATGTGGTAGGTCCAATAGAACTAAAATCTTGTTTTTTGCAGCCCAGTTTCCCACTGATACGGATGATCAATTAGTTGTCTGAATGATTTCATGCAAGTTCCGGGAACTTGGCTTCGTCTGCTACATCATGATTTGAATATTTGAGCTTCATGGCATGACCCAATAGCTCTAGTCATACCTATACTCTAGCTGGTATGCATGGTAAAAGAATTTCTGCTGTAGGTTTCTTGCGGGATGAACTTGGTATCTGGATCCGATCTTTCTGATGCAGTGGTTGGCTCAAAGTTCCAACAGCTTTCGGTTATTCCTCCATAATCCATTCAGGCCAAGCCAAGACATCTTCAGTGGTCTCCCCTGCTGGGTGTTCTGAGATGGTTGTTTGAGACTCATCTGGCTCCATTGCTACTGTCGGATTTGACACCGTGCCATTAAATTTTAGATTTTCTTTTGTATTCTCTGGTTGCACCTCCTTTTAGGTTTCTGCTTCTTGGCTTTGAGACTCCTGCACCGTTGTTTTCGTATCGAATTTCATGGCATATGCTTTGGGTTGTTGAATATCTTCCATAATTGGTGTAGGATTCACTGGTATCACCTCCGGGGATGGGATTTAATCAATATCGATGACCTCCAGCGATTGTTGTTCACCTTCTTCCAACGGTCCTCATGACCGAGTTTGAACCCTGGTTGTTTTGGAACACTAGCTTGCTTCTCTTGGCTTCGGTGGTGCCATAGCGGCAACTGTTGAACTTTTGTTGGGTGGGAATAGATTATGTGGTCTCTGTAGCCTCTCTATGTGCATTGTAGCTACTATTTCTCTCTGTCTGTTCTCCTTTCATGAATAGACTAGTTGCTCTTGTTCTCGCGTGTTTTATTAGCTTCTCATGAAGCTTGTCGAGGACGCTTCCTCCATTATGAGTTTAAAGCACCATAACCGCAGGTTCAATGCATATCCAATGGTTTCATACCTACAATTACTCTTGCTTTGTTGTCTCCAGTGTGCACAATTAATGTGATGTCCCATCGGTCCTTGACATCCTTTAATTCCGCCTAGTATTGTCCTATCATCCGTCTTTTGTCGACTTTCCTTTTACCGCTTGTTTCTCTTTGTATATAACTATTGTCCTTGATTTTTCTGAATTCGTGTTTCTAACTTCGTGTGGTCTTTCTACCTCTGACACACTGCACTCTCTTTATTTTTGGTTCCTTTTTGTTCTCTTTTCTTTTATTTTTTTTATTTTTTTTACGGCGCGGTGGGTGGTCGACTGTCCTTGTACATCTTCAGTCCGCTCCCATTGATCATCCCTTTGATTTTTGCACCTGATAAATCTCTTAACTGTTCATCTCCTCCATCTATGACATATTTTACTTCGTATGGTCCTAAACAATGCATTCTGAGATTTCCCGGGTGATGAAACGATTTATTTTCATACACCAATACTAGATCTCCTTCCTCGAAAATTTTCTTCTTGATGTGTCTATCCTGCCAAACTTTGTCTCTTGCTTTCTGCACTTGTTGATGGAATCCTGCCAATATTAGGTCTTCCTCCATGGTCAATAACTGATTCAGTCTCTCTTGTATTGTGCCTCATTCTATCATTTGTGTGATAGTTGTTACGTGCAAGATGGGTACTAAAAACTCTAATGGCACTACTGCTTCTTGGCCATAAACCAACTGTTAGCATCGTAAATCACTCCTGGATTGCTTGCAGGAGTAGAGCCCGGCACCCATAAGTTTTATGTCACGATAGTTTTTAATGTATGATCAGATGGGTAGAGACTCGGGGAAATATCATTCTAACTCAGAGACTGGGTCTGGCATGTAAGGAACAAAAGAGGTCTTGATCTAACTTCAGCCAGTGGGTTGATTAAAAGATGAGCAGGTGGAAGACTTGATAAGAAAGGTGAACAAACAACTTTAGGCAACAGGGTTCCAGTGGTTTGCAGAGGAAAGACTCTGAATGCAAGATCCTCTTGGTTCAGGGTCTCAAGAAACTGAAAGGGGACTTGAATGGATCCTCCAATTCCAAGTCACTCAGCGTTAGGAAAATCACAAGAACTGGTTAGAAACAACGTAACTGCTACAGTGATCCAATCCAACATCATCCTATAACAACTACAACTCGACTGGATCCTCCAATTCTGAGCTGTTCTAACACAGTGTAAACAGAGACGTGAAAGAAACTGACATTCATAAGGCAAGAAGTCTCAAAAGTCCATGCATAACCAGAATAACAGTGCTTCGTTAAAGATTTACAACTGGGAGCTCTGCTCAACCATCGATCCATACAAAAATGGCGAAAACGCCTACATATACTCAAAAAAACAACAACAACAAAATCGAGACGTTGCATTAAACACATTGTGTCTGCATGGCTTCTGACAATCTACAGTTGCAGTCTCTGAATGATCGTGCACCTGTGGTAGACGCAATCAAATTCCTGACAGTTCCGTGGGAAAATCGACGTGCCTTTAATTCATCGCCGGACTTTCCCATTATGGTGGAGGCGATGTCTAACCACCACCAACTACCTTAATAACTGCTTCATTGGGATTGAGGATGTCCCGGCCAACTCGACACCTTTGGGACGTGGAAGACCCTTTTCACTGCCACCTGGATTAGCTGAACGACCTGATGAATAGGCATGGAGGCCAATGCGAAGGATGGGGTGCATGATGGGAGTGGTGGCACCAAAACTATGAGGGCGAGGCATGAAGTGATGAGGTGTGAGAGAGGTTATAGGGGAAGACACATGGCGGAAGGAAATAAGTGGAGGGGGCCAGGAGATGAGATATAATGGGCACATTTTAGTGGGAGGCTAACATGGAAGGAAGCGGGATGCATGGCAGGTGGGGAAAAGATGACAAGATGACATGACAAGAAAGGGGGCCCCACGTTGATTAAACACAGAAAGACAGAGGATGTCCAGATTGCCTGTGCGTCGTTGATCCGGGCACTATGATCTAAGTCCTTGGAGAGATGCGTCCTAGATTCCAGAACCCCCCCTTCCGCTTAAAGGTAGAAAGGCGGGGGGGGTCCGAAATCGCCTCACACGCCATTGATCTGGGTGCTCCAATCACAGTTGTCGGAGAGATGCGACCCTGATTCCGGACCCCCCCCCCCTCCACTTAAACATAGAAAGGTGAGGGGGCTCCGGAATTCCATGTACGTCGTTGATCTGGGTGCGTGGATGCCTGCCATCCAGATTTTCTTGTCGCTTAACACAGGCGCATTTTGAGTCTGATGCGTAGGGTAAGTGGGTTTTTAACCCACTCCTTTGCATTCTAACCCACCTTACAAGAAATGTCACTAACATTAGGCTCCATGGGGGATAGAGTCGTACCTGTGATGCTCTAAGGACTCTTTTGCAGATTCTGTGCCTTGTTGTTGGGCTATGGATTCATTTATTAAGATGAAAACAAAAACAATATTTACAAAAACAAAAGAGCCGGTTGTGGCTCACAAAAAACATTTTTTCAAGAAATGCCCATTTACTGGGCCATTAAAAACTTCTTTGCCTTCCAAATCCTGCAACCTGTAAGTGTTGTTTGAAAATACTTCAGAGATCTTGAAAGGCCCAAACTAGAGGGCATCAAACTTATTGTGCTTTCCCCTTTCCTACCTAGGTGCATCCCATTTGAGCACCAGGTCACCCTGCTCGAATTCTTTCCTTTTTCTCTTTCTATCAAAATCCTGCTTGATCTTCTGCTGATGATAGTAGGCCCTGTTTATGACCTGCTCTCTGATCTGCTGCACTTCCACCATCTGATGAATCCTTCTGACCATATTGTCAGGCTCTCCTTCAAGGTCCTGGAGGAATTTCTCCACAGGTAAGGAGAGCTGAGTAGGAAAAACAAATTTTGTCCCGTAAACTAGTTGGAAAGGTGAGATGCCGAGGGACCTTTTTGTTGTCACCCAATCAGCCCATAGATAAAATTTGAGCTTGGAATCCCATGCCCTTCTATTGTCTTCTAGTAGCTTCTTGATGAGCTTGATCAGACTTTTATTGGAATATTCCGCCATTCCATTCCCTTGAGGATAATAGGGAGTAGAGTGAATCAGTGAGATCTCATACTATTCACAGAACTTGATTAGAGGCTTAGACCGAAAGGGGGAGGCATTATCAGTGACAATTCTGCTAGGGCAGCCAAATCTGGCTATGATATCCTCCAGGAAGCTAATAATTACTTTGTGGGAAATGCTCCTGGTGGGGACAGCTTCTATCCATTTGGTGAAATAGTCTGTCGCAGTTAGGATCCATCTGTGTTGGCCACTTGAGGGAGGATGAATTTCTCCAATGAAGTCCAATCCCCACTGCTGAAAAGGTGCTGAAACAACTATAGGATTTAATGGCAGAGATTTGAGTTGTTGCTTTCATGAGAACTTTTGGCATTTGATGCAAGCTCTAATTTTTCTGCAGATGTCAGGGAATAAAGTGGGCCAGTAATACCCATCCCGGAGGATCTTGTGAGCTGTGGCCTTCCAAAAATGATGGCCTCCGCAAAGACCGCTATGAAAATCAAACATAACCTTCTGGGCTTCTTGCGGGTCCAGGTACCTTAAAAATACCCCTAGAGGGTCTTTCCAGTACAAGGCTTGGTTAATGAGACAATATCTGATAGCTTTGAGCTTTAAAGCTCTTGCCTTGCTTTTTCCCATTCCATCAGGAGGCTTCAATTCTTGCAGAAAATACAAGATATCCTTGTACCAGGTGCATGTTGCTAGTGATAAGGCACCCTGGAAATGATGGTTGGATGAATCAGCTTGCTCATTGATGAATTTAATTCCCAAGGATTTGCAATCGGATTCAGCCAGCAAATTGGCTAAACCCTACCCCTTTATCAACTTGGTGGGCTTGATCTCTAGATCAAACTCTAGGATCTTGGCAATCCACTTACCTCTTCTTCCGTCTATGTCATGATGTATAAGAATTTCCTTCAGAGAGGCCGAAGGAACATATGCAGTAATCCTTGAGTGCAAGACATAGACTCTGAAAGCTTTGAGAAATTTCACCAGGGCATAGGCCTACTTCTCCCTGATCTCGTACCAGAGCTCTGCATATGTCAATGACTTGTTGTAGAAGGAAATAGGTTGCTCTCGTCCCTGATCATTTTTTTGCAACAAGACCGTTGTTACTGTATCACAAGAAGCAAAAGAAAAAATCAGGAAATCTTTAGAATAATCAGGACTGATTAGCACAGGTGCCTCAGTCAACGCCCTTTTTATTCGGACAAAATATTCCTTGGGTTCAGCTGTCCATTTGACTTCATTTCCCTTCCTGAGCATGGTTGTGATGCATTTCACCAATTCAACAAAATTTGAGACGAATCTTCTTAGAAAATTTATCTTCCCTAAAAAGGCCTGAACTTCCTTCTTAGATCTGGGAAGTGACAGGGTCTGAAGTGCCTCTACCCTACTAGGATCAATTCTCACCCACTCTACTGATACTATATGGCCTAATAGCTTCCCCTCCTTCATAAAAAACAAATATTTCTTGGGGTTCAAAGATAGGCCAAACCTCCGACACTTCAGGAAAACTTTCTTCAAGTGGAAGCAGTGCTCCCTATCTCTCCTGGAGAAGACTGTGATGTCATCTAGATAGATTAACACAAACTGGTCCTTATCCCCGATGAAGGCTATGTCCATGGATCGTTGAAATGTTTCTCCTGCATTCATTAATCCGAAAGGAATTTTGGCATACATGAATGTGCCCCAAGGAGTGGTGAAGGCCGTTTTTTCTTTGTCTTCAGGCATGACTGATATCTGATCGTAACCAGAGAAACCATCAATCATGGATATTCTAGATGCACCAGTGACCTTCTGCAATATGTGTTCCATGTTGGGATAATTGTCTTTCCTTGAGCTCCTGTTCAGGTTCCTGAAATCAACACAGAGTCTAATTTCCCCACTTTTCTTTCTTACCGGGACCAAATTGGCCACCCATTCGGAATATCTTAAGGGGATGATGATCTGGGCCTCTAACAACTTCTTCACTTCTTTCTCCATGAAAAACAACAACAAGGGATTTATCTGTCTTAGCTTCTGCCTAAATGACTTAGCCTCTTCCTTCAGTGGGATCTTGTGTTCAATAACTGATGTTTCATATGTCTTGAGGTCTTCATAGGTCCATGAAAACACATCAACAAACTCTCTCAGCAACTCAGTATATTCGTCCCTCTGTTCTCTGGTCAAACCCCTTGACAACTTGACAAACTTAGGCTCCTCTGGTGTGCCAATGTTTCACTCAGCTGTGTCAGCATATTTATCTGAAACCCTACCCTTTACTGCCACATCATTCCCACCGAACAATCTCTCTAATGGGACTAGTCTCCTCAGGATGTGATTGTTAGGCAGCTAAATAATGTCATGCTTTGCTATTTTACTCAGCAACTTACCCCCATCAAACCCTTCCTCAGAGACGGAATCTTGGTCGATATGCATCTCTGAAAATTCTTCGATAGTATCCAAGAACTTCTTGATCTTGAGATCATCCTCAAACACCTTCCAATGTTTGACGTTGTCAGGTATGGAGGGCCTGTATTTTACTTCTACATCATATCTAAATTTGGGCGGCAAGGGTACTTTGAAATTGCTTGCTGATGTAGCCAAGGAATCTGCCACTGTGTTCTCCTCTCTTGGGATGAAATAAATGTTAAACACTGAGAAGAAATTGTCAATTAGGTCCCATACCTCAATTCTGTAACTCCTGAGTCGAGGATGCTTGGCCTGATAAGTGCTTCTGATCTGCTGGACTACCAAATCGGCATCTCCAAACACTGCTACCTCCTGAATTCCCATTTACCTTGCGACTCTTAATCCTAGGATAAGAGCTTCATACTCTACCACATTGTTGGTAGCTTTGAATTCCAATTTGTATGACAGAGATGTGGTTTCCTGAGCAGGTGACAAAAAAACCACCCCAGCTCCAACGCCTTTCCTGGAAGAGGCTCCATCAAAGAACATTTTCCAGACGGGGGTGATGGAGGGAGGAAATTTAGGGGAAATGGTGGGCTGATTTCTGAGTTTGAGAGAAGGCTCGGGGGCATGGGTGAGCTGTAGTAAATTGGAGCCTAAATCAGTGTCCAAGACAAAGATGGGATGATTGGTAGGGTTGGCTTCATCACTGATTATGTAGACCAATTGGGCTTCCCTGTATAGTCTTCTATGCTCTCCTCCAAACACTGGGATAGTAACATATGTGAGGTCCATCTGAAAGGTTCCCCCCAGTCTTTTTATCTAAGATCTTGACAATATCATACCGAACTTGGGGGGGACATCAGCTACTATGACATCCATGACCACACTTTTCATGGGCAGTTGAAACAAGGTCACAACCAGGTCTTTAATAACTCCAAGACACTGAACTCTCCTGGAGTCAAAAGAATAGAGGTCATGATAGGCTCGGGTGACTTCTAGCCCTAACTCTTCCATGACGATTTTGGGCATGAGGTTGTGAGAAGCCCCTGAATCCATCAAGTAGTTGTGCAGTACTTTATCATGTATGTTCAGGGACGTGTAGAAAGGGGGGGATAAATCATCTCTGTCTTCTACCATAGGACCTAGAATAACTGCAGGCTTTTCATCTTGGAGGTTTATGGAGTTTGTGGGAAGGCATGAGGCTTCAGATTGTAAAATCTCAGAGAAGCATTTTTTAAATTCTTCATGTTTAATTAGCTCGGTGAGGGGCACAGAGATTCTGATCTTTTGAATTTCATGCTCGAAATTAAAAGAAGATGTAGGCTTTGGAATTTCTCTTATTTCAGGAACATGATCGTGGACAATGGGAGAGAGGGGTTGAGCCTTCTTACCTCTGTGACCATCTGCTACTTTATTAGTAGGCTTCTCTGTTCTAGTGGACTGCTCAGGGGTATCAGGTGTTGCTGTCCTTTTGTTGGACCTTAGGTTGTACCTTCCTTGGCCGCCACCAGCCTTGTCTCCCTTGCTCAATTCATTTAGTTGACCATCCATGAGAGACTCCTCATAAGTTGATTGAGTGAGGTGAGGAAAAGGAGGAGTGTCTTCGAAGCAGTGGATTTAAGGATCAAGTTCGTATGTTTCCCCTTTTTCATCTTTGGCCACAAAATTGTTCTGAAAAGGGGCCTGAATTCTCTGGTCTTATTTGTCTCTTCCCCTCTCTCTGTGCATAGTCGGGGGAGCGATATTGTTTGGCCTCCTGAAACCCCCTTTGATTTTGGCGCCCTGAGGGCCCTTGTACATTTGCTTCCTTTCCACCTTCAGTCTCTCCATCTCTTTAGACATAAACTTCATCATCTTGGTCAATTCATCCGCTTGAGAGTGGGGCACCGATGGGCCAGAAGTTGAGGCTTCGGATTTTCCCTTTCTTCTGTCTGCGTCATCCTTGTTCCTCAGTCTGTCAGTTGCTAATATGTTGGATTCCACTTCTATGGCCGCATATTTCATTTGAGCTAAGGAGTTGGCTCTTCTTTCTCTCAACAAAAGGCAGAAATCAGGGTCAAATACACCAGCATAGGAAATTTGGGCAGAGGCTTCTGACGGATTTATCTCTGCAGGAATCTTGTTATACATCTTATTGAATCTTTTGGAGAAGTCACAGACAGATTCTCCTTCCATTTTCTTCAAAGACCCAAACTCTGTCATGTAATACATGAAATCTTTCCCATCTCCCCACTGCCTCAGGAAAACATTATCCAGAGCTTCGATCCCAACAATAGATCCAGGGGCCAATCCTCTAAACCATTTCCTCACCTCGCCATCCAGGCTCTGGACAAAGACTCTCATCTAGGCATCTTCATTTTCAATGTTTAGGTTGTCTGCATAACTGTAGAAAGCAGCCAGGTGCTCTTCTGCAGTTATGTCCCCTTCTCTAGTGAACTTGGGCACGTACTTCAAGTAGTCTCCAGCAGGGAGAGGATTCATAGGATGGGGTAGGATTAAGGGAGAATATCTAGCAGCGACTATGGAATCCATTCTATTCAGAGGGGGATTAACACCAACCATAGGAATATTGGGTGGAGGATAACTTGGGGGAGAAGGAGTTCGCAAAGGGACTACTGGGAATGAGTCTCGAAGAGGAGTGGGAAACAAGAGAGATTTAAGGAGAAGGCTAACGAGATCAAGTCAGCAGGTGCTCCTCTTTGTGCAGGAGTTTGGACGTCTTCTGCAGTCCTGGGTCTTCGCCAAGGAACAAATTCAAAGGAGAGGGGAGTGACAAATATCTCTCCCTCCAATCCCAGACCAGGAGGGGAAAACTCAGCAGGAACACTCCCAAAATTCAGGAAACGGGAAACCTATGAAGGAGGTCTATCAAGAAACTGAGGAGGAGAAAAAGGAGTCTTTATGGAAGGAGGCAGGGAAATACCTGGTTCAGTGGAAAAGATTTCTCCTTGAGGGGGCTTCCCTTTTCTGATAATCACCTCCAGATTTTATTCAGGCGTGGCCAGAGGCAGTTGTGGATGGGACCACGTGTGTCTACCGCTAGAAGCCACAACTAACCCAATAGGTTCGCCGCAGTGGAGTCGTCAAAATGGAGTCGCCAGGTGCACAGTAGCAATCTTCAAAGGCTCTAATACATGATGCACCTTCAGAATCAGAGGCTCAATGTCGTTCAATCCCGGGGAAAATTTTCAACTTCATCCCCAGCAATGGCACCAGAAATGTTAGCGTCAGAAGTCACTCCTGGATTGCTTGCAGGAGCAGAGCCTGACACCCATCAGTTTTATGTCATGATAGTTTTTAATGTATGATCAGATGGGTAGAGACTCGGGGAAATATCATTCTAACTCAGAGACTGGGTCTGGCATGTAAGGAACAAAAGAGGTCTTGATCTAACTTCAGCTAGTGGTTTGATTAAAAGATGAGCAGGTGGAAGACTTGATAAGAAAGGTGAACAAACAACTTTAGGCAAAAGGATTCCAACGGTTTACAGAGGAAAGACTCTGAATGCAAGATTCTCTTGGTTCAGGGTCTCAAGAAACTGAAAGGGGACTTGACTGGATCCTCCAATTCCAGGTCACTCAACGTTAGGAAAATCACAAGAACTGATTAGAAACAACGTAACTGTTACAGTGATCCAATCCAACATCATCCTATAACAACTACAACTCGACTAGATCCTCCAATTCCGAGCTGTTATAACACAGTGTAAACAGAGACGTGAAAGAAACTGACATTCATAAGGCAAGAAGTCTCAAAATTCCATGCATAACCAGAATAACAGTGCTTCATTAAAGCTTTACAACCGGGAGCTCTGCTCAACCATCGATCCATACAAAAATGGTGAAAACGCCTACATATACTCAAAACAACAACAACAACAAAATCGAGACGTTGCATTAAACACATTGCGTCTGCATGGCTTCTGACAATCTGCAGTTGTAGTCTCTGAATGATCGTGCACCTATGGCAGACACAATTGAATTCCTGACAGTTCCGTGGGCGAATCGACGTGCCTTTAATTCATCGCCGGACTTTCCCATTATGGCGGAGGCAATGTCTAACCACCACCAACTACCTTACTAACTGCTTCATTGGGATTGAGAATGGCCCGACCAACTCGGCACCTTTGGGACGTGGAAGACCCTTTGCGCTGCCACCTGGATTAGCTGAATGGCATGATGGATAGGCGTGGAGGCTAGCGTAAAGGATGGGGTGCATGACGAGAGTGGTGGCGCCAAAACTATGAGGGCGAGGCATGAAGTGATGAGGTGTGAGAGAGGTTACAGGGGAAGACACATGGCGAAAGGAAATAAGTGGAGGGGGGCAGGAGATGAGATATAATGGGCACATTTTAGTGGGAGGATGACGTGGAAGGAAGCGGGATGCATGGCAGGTGGGGAAAAGATGACAAGATGACACGACAAGAAAGGGGGCCCCATGTTGATTAAATGCAGAAAGACAGAGGATGTCTATATTTCCTGTGCGTCGTTGATCCGGGTGCTATGATCTTAGTCGTTGGAGAGATGTGTCCTAGATTCTAGACCCCCCCGCCTTTCTACCTTTAAGCGAAAGGGGGGGGTCTAGAATCTAGGACAC